>JANHFX010015938.1:0-11388 GCA_027560015.1 Chloroceryle amazona
GATGATATTGGGCTTGCACCTGGATGGGACACGAGCCGCAGCATGAGGGGCCCCTGCAGCCAGGCTTTCCGAGCTTCCCCCCCGCTGGCACTTCCCGTCCCGCACGTTGCCTCCCCGCAGCCTGCTGACGTGTGCCAGCCCTCAAGCAGGGGCTGGGGATGCTGCCAGGTGTGCCCAGTGCCAGGACAGGGTCCCCTCACCTGCACTGCCCGCTGTCCACATCGCAGCCCGGCTCCGTCAGATCCTGCACGCCGGGCCGGGAGCAGTTGCAGTCCTCGCAGCCGATGAGAGGGTGGCAGCCGAAGGTCTGGGGCTCGCAGATGACGCACTCTGGCTTCAGGGTGTGCGGAGGGCAGATGCACTGTCCTGTCACTTCATCACACAGACGTGTCCCGCAGTCGCAGGCTGGAAGGGGCAGAAAAGGGGCTGTGTTTGGGACAGCGAGAGCCGGGCCGCCCAAGGAGAGCACGAGGCAACAGATGCTGAGCTCAACAGCTGGGCTGTTTTCAGGCAGAGTTCCCAAGTCAGGCTCAGTCCTGTAAAGAGGCAAACCAGCAAGTGCTGGGAAAGCAGAGCGGGAGACGGGGCAACTCACGCCTGCAGTTGGGGAAGCCCCAGTAGCCGGTGGCACAGCGGGAGCACTCTCGCCCGATGACGTTGGACTTGCAGGGACACTGCCCGCCGAAGGGCTCGCACTGGCTGCCCCGCGCCCCGGCCTCGTGACAGTGGCAGGGCTGGGCCCCGTTGTTGTAGAAGAGGGAGAGCGAGATGGCAGAGTCGCGGCAGAACCTCGATGACGTGCTGGGGCTGCAGGGGAAGGCAGGAGGAGTCGCCACAGCCCCACAGCCTCCCCCTCCACCCCCAAATCCAGTGGGATCTCCTGCAGCAATGGGGACTGAAGAAGCAGGAGGGTGAGCCCTGTGACACAGAGATACCCCAGACACGCACGGGTTTGGTGATGAGAAAGGAAAGCTTTAACCAGACCCCTCTCCCACCACACACAAAGGGAATGGGTTTTTACTCCCTGAGGAGTGTGCAGCCTGTGGACAGCCCAGCAGCCACTCAAAGCCAAGGGTCTCACTTGATGTAGAAGCTGTTGATGCCACAGCTGCTGATGAAATCATAGGACTTGTCCAGCGGTTCCTCCTGCAGGTACTGAGAGCTGTAGCTGTCCTCTGGCACCACAAGGATGTAATCCTGCAAAGCAAGGACAAGATGGGTGAGACAGGCTCCATAGCTAAGACAGATGCAGTTCAAAACAAGCTCAGTCAAAAGGCCAAATGCACCATTAACTTCTCCTTGCTGAAACGGAACCCAACGCACAAAATACCCAACTGCTGTACAGACCAGGGGCTACCTCTCTGCTGGGCTCTGTCCATCAGGGTCCATCTAATCTAATGCTCCATATGAGGAGCAGCCCAATTTCACTGGAGTAAAAAAAAAAGCAGAATACCCAAAAAGGGCAGCACTGGCTGTACCTCAGCAAGGAGACAGGTGGTCAGTGTCATCTTAAACTTCTAGACATGCAGGCACCTGGTGTCTAGTTCTGTCTTTCAGCCTTTTCTCCCAATTTTGGCCTATCTTCTAGTCCTGTTACCTGAGGATAACAGACTACCTGCTCCCACGCTGAGACCTGCCTGGACAAACAGTGCTATGTAGGTGTAAAGTATTGCTGGGGCAGGAGTAAGGCTTATTCTGGATTATCAGAAGCTATGTGTGCAAAGCAAGAGCTCAAATTCGTGTCTTGTTTTGGTATCAAACCACACAGTGAAGGATGGCTGTCATATACAGATGCTGTCTCTGTGAATTCTGCCCTCAATTCCACACCACTAACGTTGGAGATGGCAGCTTTCAAGGGTGGTTCAGAAACTGAGCGATGGTGGGAAGCATTCCTGGGGTCACACAGTGACAAAAATCCAAGGACAAACTCCAGCCCTGCTGGAGCCTGGTCCAGCATGAGCTAGGAGCTTTGCAGAGAGAGGCTCACCAGCCACAGCTGCTTGCCCTCTGGCACTCGAACAACCACAGTCAGGTCATTATCGGTAACATCCAGGATAATCCTGTCCTCAGAAACTACCAGGCTTCGGCACCCGTAGCCATGGGGGCAGAAATTAGCATTGGTCTGACCTGAAAAGACAATAAATGTATTGGTCCCACATTTCCCCATCACAGCCTCCCAGTCTGGAAGAGATGAGCCAGTCTCGCTGCATCTTTGCCATCCTTGGAGGACCCGCAGTTATCCTCTGGCACAAAAAACTTTCAAGGGCTTCTGTCCAAGCAGCAGCTTCCCCCAGGTCCCTGCTCTTCTCACCTTGCCAGATGCGCCCACCGTTGATGAAGACTTCCACGGGGAAGGTGGGATGGTTGGGCTGGTAGTAGTGGAGGATGAAAGCATAGCGTCCCAGGGTCTGGACCCGGCTGTTAAACACAACAGCAGCCTGGCCCAAAACAGGAGAACAAAGAGACATCTGATGTCTGCACTCACAGCTGGGAACTTTATTATTCAAGAATTCTGTGCTCTTACTGCACAGCTCTCAGACTTCAACCCCCCAGCATCTCCACACTCTCCCCTCTAATGGTGCCACTTGCAAAGCTTTTCCTGGGAGCTCAGAAACCAAGCAGGGCTGGATGGAGCCAAGACAGGAGGGCCCACAAGAATTACATATTTAGGGACGAGTTTAAAGTCAAGATTAAATTCTGAAAATGCTAATTGCTAAATCTACTCAAAAGAGAAGGAAAACCTTTCCCTACCCCAGGTGTCCCAGCCCCAGCAAACCAGCCCAACCCACACCCGTGTCGCTACCTGTGGCGCTTGCAGGAGGATGAGCTCTGCGGTGGGGTCCACCACCGTGGGAGGCCGAGGGGCAGGCTCCACAGGAACCCCAGCTGGAACCACATGAACAGCCTGAGCCAGGGGGACATCAGGGGCGATGGGCAGAGCCTGGCCCCCCTCCAAAATGACCGACTGAGAAAGCTTCAGGAACCTTGAGGGAACACAGGAGCTGCTGCAAAACAAGGAGAAAACGGGATGTCAAGATCTCCGACAAGGAGAGAGAGGCTATGGGGTCCTGACAGGAGAAGCACATCCTGTAACACCTGGCAGATTATCAAGTGTGCTGGTTGATGAAGAACTTTCTACCAGGACCCCTGGGGCTGTGGGACATGGGAAGAACGGGAACCTCGCACAGGCTAATTCCCGTGCAAATATTTATTCAAAGCAGCGCCAAAAATTCAGATCCAGTGAGTGTCTCTTGCTGCATGTGAACAAGAACAGGAAAGCCTATTCAGGTTGACACTCGAGTGTCTGCCATGGAGGCAGTGAGGTGTTTGGATGAAGGACCAGCAGTCTCACTTCCAGCCCTTACCCCACTTCTACCTGCTCATTGAACATGGGCAGGGTGCTTTACCTCAGACAGAAAGTTCTTTCTAGTGTGTCAAGAACTTCAAAGACTCCAAACCCAAGGGAAGTGGGGGAACAGCCACGTTCGTGCTAAAACCCTGGGGAACCCGAGACTCTCACCTGTTGGATGAGAATGTCCCATGGACACTGATGCAGTGCACCTTCGGCTCAATGAACTCCATGGTGAACTGTGCAGCGGGCACGAGGTACACTTTGTGCTGCCACACGCCAAAGAGAGAGACACCCAGTTACACGCCAGCCTCTACCACCAGGAGCCTGCAGCAGTTCTTGGGCCCACCAGTGATCAGGATGACCACACTCAGCACCTCCTTATCATACACTTCATGGCAGGCCACACCTCTGTTCACTGCCCCTTCCTCCCTGGCCCAAGCCCTAAGGAGCTCCATGTACTTATGGGATACTTCTGTCCTTGGCTAAGCAACTGTGAATGCCCTCAGAGTAACATGGGAAGAGGCTTGGGCCACACTGCTGCAGAGCTCCCTCTGCAAAGAGCAGCTTCTTCTCCCCATCTTCTCATCTTCCCCCAAATTGCAATCGCACGATCTACTTCAAAACACACCCCTGACCACATTCTCCACCTTCGACTGCTTACGACATTGACTAAGTTCTAGTATCTAGTCCAAAGAGGACCAGTAAACCTTTCTACAGGTGAGGCTCTGCTCCTGCCTCTCCCTGCAACCTGTCCACAGAGGGAGCCTTACCAGGAAGAAGTCAGCCAGGTCAGAGGTGAACTGAATGGTGGCCTCTGAGGTAAGTTCAAAAGCTGCCATGCGGCTCTGGGAATCCACAGCAATCCCCCGGCAAAGGAAACTGTAAGAGAAACACAGATTTTGAAGCCGGCCTTGGGCTGGGTCATGACCTGTTTCTTGTCTTGCCAGCTATATGTCCTGAAGGTATTTATACAAAGTCCCTGGAAGTCTTTTGATGGCTTTTCCGGCAAGGCATAAGAATGAAGCCTCCCAAGGACACCCTTGACATTTGTTTCCTATTGCAAAGGTCACAGTCTGAAGTCAGACTCTTCTACAGCAAGGGACGGGGTTTGGCCTGAACCAACAGACCCAGCGACCCTGCCCTTAAGCCAACCCCAAATCCAAGGCTCTGACCAGTACACCCAGCTGTCAACAGAAGCAACAGGTATCTCCTGACAGAGGCATCAGAGGACTACAGTGGCACAGGCACATATTTCCAAGGGATGGTCAGTCACTACAATCCACATCCAGCTGGAATGAGTTTGGACATGCACAGCTTTGCTGTCCAGCACTGAGGCATTGCTTTCTTCATGTGATGAAGCAGAAAAATCTCAACTGGGGTGAGGCCTGTCCTTACCACATCAGAGGAGAATCAAAGCCTTTCTCCACCTCGGAGATGACCCTACCTGTAGACACATGGGTAGAAGATGAACGTGGCCTGTTGCATGGCTAAGTGAGGCGAGCTCACCGCAACACCCACCATCTGCAAGGCATTGGTGTTGGCATACTCCACCACCAGCATGTATCTCCCGGGCTGGACAACAGGCAGGGACAGCTGGACTTCCACCTGAAGGACAGAGAGACGACAGAGTGAGCATCTCCTGGCCCAATCTCCATAGTGAGCGTGTGTGGGATGCCCATGCAACAAAACCAGCCTCCTCCACAGCTGAGGGGACAACAGGACACCACCTACCATGCCCTTGCAAGCCCTCTGCATGCAAGACACTGCTTTTTGGTGCCTTGAACAACAGGGCATGCAAGCACACAGCTGCTGGGTTGAAGGGGGAACCCTTGGGAGCACATGGATGCAAAGCCCTTCAGGTGACCAGGTGGTGGAGGCAGCAGGACAAGCGCTGCAGTCCTCATGTGAGGGGTGAAAATCGAGTGCCACTCACATCACTGCCGCTGCACATCGCCATCCAGGGATGGGAGGGGGTGAGCTGCTCTGTGGGACACGCTCTGGGTAACCGGTTGTCCAGCCTGCACACAGCATCCAGCCCTGATGCAGCCGGGAAGCCATCCACGGGTAGGTACTTATACAAGAGGCAGCTAAAAACATTAACAAAAAAAATGCAAAGTATGGTTGTAACATTGTGATTGTAAGAGTCAAGAGCACCCACTGGTCCTAGCAAGATCTGCAAAAGGCTTTGCTCCACCAAGAAACCTCCGCTGCCCAAAGGGGTGTCTCTGGTTAGTGTGGAGCGAGAGACTCTGCATTACAGGACCAGTGATGGCAGTAATAACACAAAGCTTCTTCCCTTGCAATCCTGGGGACCACTGCTCTAGCAGAGGGGACAACTGGTGTCCAGAGCCCAACCATCCTTCCTGCCAAGATGGACAGAGAGGTCCTGCACCAAGCGAGCAGATGTGCTGAGATGCTACCAGCCTCTGCCCATTCATTCTAAACAGACTCAGCCCACTACAGCCCTTTTCCAGGGCTGCTGACTACCACACAACCCGGCACTGGGAACCCAGCCTGGAGGAGGAGAGGACTGTGGTCTTACTGGGTGAGCTGGCCCTCCAGAGTCCATGAGAACACACAGACTGACTGCCATGGATGAGGAGATCTCTGTGTCAGGTGTCTGGGACAGAGCAGGTTCAGTGGGTTTTATCAACCACAGCAAAGTGCTCCACTAAGCAGTTTCATTGCATCCAGACCCCTGCAGAGCATGGACTGTATCTATTTCTTAACCCCAGGCCAACAGGAGCTGAGCAGGTCCCCCACAGCACAAAGATATGGACATCCTTACTTCTGGGTGGCTTGTTCTGGGGCTGGCTGGTAGGTACAGGGCTCCGTGACCTTTAGCTGCAGTATTGGAGCTTCATAGTACGAGCTGGGTAGCAAAACCAGGTAGTCCTAGGAGCACAGATAGGAGAGTTGGTTATGTTGGGGACGCTTGCCTCCAGGGAGCTGCTGCTGAAGCCCCCTGTGATGGATGGAGCATGAGGGCTGGTCCTTACCAGCAGCACACCCTCTGCTTCAACAACCAGCGACCAGGTGTTGGGGTTGAGTACGAAGGGCTCCCCAAAGCTGTTCTGGGGGACGGTGACAAAGGCTGGCTCCGTGCTGGGAGCAAAGACAATCTGCTTGGTCTGCTCTGTACCTGGAGCGGGAAGGATGAAAGGCTGTGAAGGGACTGGGATGGAAAACCCAGGGCTGCAAACAGGAGATGATACTCCAGGAAGCAGCTCTGTAGGGCAGCGCAGAGTCCCAGGCTCCTGCTCTCTTGGCACTGCTGTAGCAGATGCACCACAATCCTACACTGTCCTGTAACAGAGACATCCACTCGGAATCTGCTCAGTAGCTTAACGGGAGGAAAAAACAACATAAATCACTGCATTCCTTAACACTAATCCACAGCTCTTGCAGCGTGCTCCACATCCCCAGGCTGCAAAGCACAGAGCGTTGCCTGCCAAGGAGCATTCTGCCAGCTAGAGAAGGGAGGAACTCATTGTGAAGAATTTATTCTGAGACAGACAAAAAGAATTGCCCAGATACATTCTTCCTGAGGGATATTGTGACCCCAGCTCCACAGGCGAGGAACCTGTCTTCTGGCAGACTCTCAGCCCCCCAAGCTGTGCTCCCATCTTTCTTGCCAGCCACAGAGCCGAGAGGTAGACATTAATTTTAACTGACAGGGCAGAACGGGTTTAAAGCTGCTGTCGAACAGCTCCTTGGCTCAGCTGACACAGTCCCATAACCTTTGGATCCATTAACTTGGGATGTGATAACGACACAGCCCCCAGGACCAGACCGTCTGCCTCTCCAGCAGCCTCAGGAGCGTTCTGAAGAGCACGGGTGAGCGGCATTCACCGAGCGTGGCAGCTGCACAGTGAGCAGATGAGATGAAGAGGGAAGTGGGGCATGTGGCACGCTGACTGTCCTGGTGCAGTACAGGGACATCAAGGCCTAATGCAGAGGGCCAGAAGCTAAAGCGAGGGCTCGTGCTGCTGCTGGGATGGGTCAGCCCCTTCCCACGTGTGCGAGCTCTGTGACATGCCTGGTGTCAGCTGAGGCCAAGCTCTTGCTGTCTCAGATGGGAAGCAGAGGTGAGGATGCAAGGAATGAAGAGATGTCCCTGAACAGGCAATGGGGTGGGTTTCTCAACAAGCTGAAGTTTCACATCCCTTTGAGATGATACACAACCCAAACAGACAGCCTCTGGTGGCGGCGGCACAGGAGAAACTGGCAGATCGTATACTCAGCAAAGGCTTCCCTTTTTGCCAGCCACATCTTCCAGCTTATCTTCTTTCCAGGCTGCTTGCCCTTTCCCATGTGAATCTCATTCCACCCAGGCAGAAGGTAGCTCAGCACTTCTGGAGCTGATCTGGCCTATCAAGGAAGCTGGTGTGTCAGTCTGGCAGCTTGCCTTCAGCACTTAAAAAAACCAAATGTTGCTTCTGAGCAAAGAGGGAAGCACATTATAAGGCAAATGAACTCTGCTGCTGGATAGGACAGACCTTTGGTGGGATCCTAAAGCATGAGCATGGCACACACTGCTCTTGTCTTTCTACTGTGTGACATGAGTGGCCATAAAAATAACCCTAAAAAAAATGAAAAAAACTCCAAACAACAAAAAATACCAACCCCAAAAAACAGTAGAAAAATAGTATCTTGACATTTCAAACCTTCCATATCACATCAAAATCAAAACACCTTCTGTGTCAACTCAAGGCAGCAGAGAGAACTTTACAGACTGAAAAATTAGGTAGCTGATGTCAACAGCCTTGTGTTGTGTTTGCATGGTCTGAAGGAAGAGCTTCAGCAGGATGATGTTGCTGTAGCATCAGAAGGGGTAAAATCGATCAGCCAACCTTGCACTAGGGCACTTGCATGGCCTCAGCTCTGTCCCCACACAGTCTTGCTCATGTTGATTCCCAGAATATTTGATGTCCAGGTCTCTAGGCTTGTTCAGCCATCTTTTGGTGGCTTTTCTTCTCCAGTAACTCATGGCTTGATGAGAAGACACTGCACCAGAGTTCAGTGCCTGTGTGACACACGTGCAGTTCCAAACCCTACGCCACATGTGAAGCCAGCAGCCCGTTGGGAGCAGCATGAGGCGAGGGCAGCACTGCCCCGTGAGGGCACCCGCCAAATGAAACCACTTCCAGCCGCCATAGTTTGGATCCAGTTCCCAGCACTTGGCCCATTCTGGTTTTGTGGAAACTCAGCTCGGTTCTGCCTGGGGCACTGGGGTGATCTTGTCCCGTGCTGGAAAGGCTGTATGGAATTGTGCAGCAGCCTTATCTCACACCAGCCTGGCTGGTAACTGTCCTCAGTGCACAGCCCCAGGACTGGGGCCCAGCTCGCTGCTGCTCTGTTAAATAAGGGGGGGGCTGGAAACTCAAACCAGCCTTTCAATTGGAAGGGCAGGACTAATGGGACCAAGCCATATGGAAGCGTCTTCTGGAAAGGATGATGCAGAAGGTTGCCTGGGATGGGGAGGAGGTGGCGATGGCGCAGGGGAGCAGAGCAGTCTGGGATCCTTACCTCTCCTTCGTGGCTGATAAGCTGTAATTTTGCCATACACAGTGGCCCCTCCTGAATTAATATACCTCAGGATGACATGGAACAGATAGAGCTCTGCCTCCTTCACGGCTACAGTGACTCTGATTTTATTCTGCAAAAAGCAAAAAAGCACACGGGGCGCATGTCACTGGGGGGGCAGCTCCTGGCCGCTCGCCCGCTCTGCGGGAGAGCCTGACCCGCCTGCCTACCTGCCTGCCTGCCTGCCTCTCTTCCCCCTCCCTCGCCATCCCGCGGCGCCGGCTGGCCACCTGGGACGGGCACACTTGGGATGGGCACACCTAGGACGGGCACACTTGGGACGGGCACACCTGGGGCAGGAGAAGGGGCAGAGGAGCAGTGTCGCAGCGTGGGATGCTCTGAGTTAGTCTAGAAGTGAAAAATGCACTTACAGTTGCCACAAACATTAAACTTTCCTTCCTCAACGACCGAGACCCTCCCTTCCACACTGGCGGGCCCCCGGCTGACGTAGCGGAAGACGAGGCGGAAGAGGTCGGGGGAGGTCACATTGAGAGTCACCACTACCTTGGGCTGGTGGGAGAGAGAAAGGGGAGAGAAGCAGAGCACACCTTCAATTACCTCCACCGCCGACAGCTACCAGCCCAAGCGCAGCCGCTCGGCTCACTGCTCCCCAAGCCACATGCCAGAGCGCCAGGAGGGGGCAAGCACAGAGGCCCTGCCGCGCAGCCACGGCGCGGGCACCTCGCCATGCCGGCCACGGAGGGAGTGACCCGCCTGAGGGAAGGGGGTGGAAAAGCTCTGCCCACATCTGGGGGATGCTGCGGCACATTGGGATGGTCCGGCTATCGCTGGGGTGCACGCCATGCTAGAGGAAAGGTTTGAGAGGTTCTTGGTTTTGGTACCGGCACGTTGGTCTTGGGTTTTGTGTTGTAACCGGCCAGCAGGTACCAAACGCTGAAGCATCTGCCCTTGTGTTTATAGGGCTCTGCCCAGGTGCCTACAGAGGAGGCTGCAAACTGAGCGGGTGGCTCTCCTTGGGAACCTGCAATGCTAATGACCAGTGGTGCTAAGGAGTGTGCCACTGAAGGGTGCATCAGCCCTCCTCTGGTCTTCCTGGACTGTGACCAGGAAGACTCCAGTTAAGCAGATGCTTAAATCCAACCCATTTCAAAGAGCATTTTTTAAGCATCTGCTTAAACACCCTCCTGCCTACAGGGCAAAGCTGGGGTCTGCCCAGGGAGACTCCTAATGAGGGCTCCATGTTCTTTGAAGCTCCACAACATCCTCCCACTGGAGAGTAAACTACAAGTGAGACCTGCCAGCCGAAAGCCATGGACTGGTCCTTCTATGGAGACCTATTCCCTTCTCAAATGCCAACACTGGATACAAAACAAAAGCCATGAGCTTGAGCATGGGCTCCATCCCTAAGCTTTAAAGACAGGGTTTTCTCAGGGGAGTCCACAGGAGTTTGTTGCTTACTTAGCTCCCACCTGCAAATTCAACGGGAAACGACTAACACATTCAGCCTCTCTTATTTCACTTAGGCACAAAAAATAGTGAAGAAAATTGGAAGTACACACACCAGAATAAGGAACATTTTACGAGGGACAAGATGGTCAGAGAATCGCTGCCCTGCACCCCATCCCCAAACACAGAGGTGACACTTCTGCAGGGGCCATGCAGAAAAAGAATCCACCAAGGGAAAAAAGGATCAACAGATGAAACAGCTTCACTTCCAGGGCTCAGATAACTCCGGGTTAGTGTGAACCACTGTTACAGCAAACCATCTAACAGCAAGAGCAGAGCCAGAACGGTAACAAGAAGTCCAAGCTGAACATGGTAGCTAAGGAGGAGCTAATTTATTTTTGGAAAAGGGGGGAAAGGTTATGCAGAGAGTTGCAGGAAAGAGCAGAGTCAGATGAAAGAGATGCAAGAAAACCCAGAGATGGTGTTTACAGACATCCCTGTAAGCAATCACCACGCTACCTCCTTTGTCTAACCGGATTAGGATGTCAGGGGATTCCCAATTTAGGATCTTTCCCCTCATCAGTCTATGCCATCCCCAGCACTACAGGAAATATCTCTGCAAACAGGCTATATATACGCTGTGCTGTTTATACTGGCCATCGTGTGACTTGGGTTTGAGAAGCACTTGGGGTGAAAGATGTGTCCCAGAAGCACATCAGTCCTCCACCGGCCACATCCTCCCCAGGCCAGCCAGGCTGGGATGGAGACACCAGGTGTACCTGGATGGAGGACATCTGTGCATATCCTCGCCAGCTGAAGCCCTCGAACTCCAAGGGGTTGTAGCCAAAGCGTACGGCCCGGCCGGCCGGCGTAGTGCCGTCCTCCAGCTCAAACTTCAAGTGATGAAGGTCAGGGAAATAATGGTCCCGCACGGGCCTGTGGAAGAGAAGGAGCATCACTACCTGCCGGGCTATCTAGAGGGACGGGTGTGGGGACACCTCCGCCAGGCACGCGGCTAATGCTGCAGCAGCCCAGACGATGGT
>JANHFX010015940.1:0-23239 GCA_027560015.1 Chloroceryle amazona
CCCCCCCCCTCAGCCCCTACTATCACCACATAGAATTTCCGTTCAGACACAAAGACACAGTTTCACATATTTACAATTACATTGAAAACCAAATCCCATGAGTTTTATGGACATCCTTTACAGAGAAACCAAAAATCACTGTTTGGATCTCAATGTAGCACAGCAACATTTTGTCCACCATAGTTCACAATTTCCAAAAATCAAAATAGGAAATATTTCTTTTGAAACAGCACCTTAGGATGAAGGCCTATGCTCTTTTTCCAATTCATATTAGACAGGCACTAGTTACCATCCAGACATTTTAACTCCAAGTTATGACAGTAATTGCTATATTTACAGTACAATATATTGCTTATCCAGAGTGGCTGTATAAGATGCATTTCATGGCACAACTATATAAACAGACTCGAAAAGAAAGTACTGTAGTGCTTCAAAGAAAAATTAAGACAATTTACTGCTATTTCATCTGCCCGCGCTGTAGTTTAGGACACTACATAATGCAGATTACATTTGTTAATAACCAGACCCAAGAGTAGCTCTGAGATGGAAACGCACAATAAAAGGACAGAAAATATTCACCAAGGCAGAAGTACGTAACAAGAAGTTACATTCCAAATGTAGAAAAACAACCAAGTCAGGAGGGATGAGACAGCTTTGGATTTTGTACATGGGCCTAGATTTAAGCTTAGATTTAGCAGAAAATGCAATCAGGTTCATTTAAATATTCCATAAGTGTAAAAAAAGTATCCATAGTTAAATAAAACTTATTCAAGTAATTACAAACGTTTGCATTACTGGAAACAAGAGTATTACATAGTAATTGATATACCTGTAGTTACATAATACAGCAACTACCAACTGGGTAGATATTGAAGAGTTTTATCATTTAAAGCACGAGTAACATAACTGACAGGGCTACGCTTCAGATTTAACATCTGAGACTTAAAGAATTACACGAGCACTGAGGGAATGAGGTGGCTTAGCAAAAAGTTCACATCATCTTCACTTCTAAGTTAAGAGAAGTCACTGAAAACTGGCTGTTGCTACTATAGACTGAGTTCATGTTGAGGTACTTCATAGCTTATGAATAGTTTGGAATAACCACCCAGAAAGTCAGTTCACTGCTCTCCAGGTGACCGAGCTGTAGTATTGGCTTTGAGAACACAAGAACATTCACACCTGACCTGTCATTTCTGCTGCAGAGCAAACACTCTGGAAAGAGCACACAAGCCACCGCACTGACACTGGCAGGCAGATAACAATGGATGCTAGTGGTTTAACTGGGAGACTTGATTATTTCTTTTTTACCCTTACAGAGTTGAAACAACAGAACAAGTATATTCCAATTTGGTAACTAATGACAAGTACAATGCACAGAATCAATGATAACTATTTTATTGTTGGAATATAAAGTTGGGATATCAATAATTTATTCTTATTTACTGTGAAGACTGCATTCACCTGTAAAAGAAGTATGGCATCACACACAAGTACACTTTTTGGGTTTCAGAACATGGGTGGGATTCTGAAATGGTAATGGAAACAGTGACCCCTGTTTACTACTAAAATAAATTATGATTTTTTTAAAAAAAGATGATTTCCCCACAATGAGTTATGAATTGCAGTTAAGTCACATTAATCTACATAACCATTATTATGCTCTGTGTCTATTTTACTGCATCAAGCCAATAAACATTTAAATGCACTTCACATCAAAGGATAATGTAAACTTTTATTTGAATTCCTTTTTTCCTTCAGAAAACTAGGGACATTTCTGAGGTCTGGCCATAATGAGCAAGCAGAGGCCTACCCTATTTCCTGCCTCCCTGGTAATACTGTCTGGTGATGACCCTGCGTGGTACTGGATACCTTCTCTACTCTTAAGTGTCCCTTTTAAGCGGCTTCCAATAAGGCCTACAGTTTAAAGATAAACAAGACAAAGTGCCATCTTTGTTTGGGTAACTGATGGACTCTGGCAAGATAAAATAAAGTTATGTGTATTTTGTTATACTTACAAGCAGCTCCAATCCTGAGTATTTATGGTATATCTAAACATACAAAAATGTATGTACATTTTTCTCCACTTTCTTGTAAACAGTTGTCAGTATACTGTTTTTAATCCCTTTATCTTTGAAACATGCAAATCATACATACAGTATAAATACACAAGAAAACAGTTACACTCATTCAAAAACTATGCAACAAAAAGTTGTGGCTGCAGTATTCAAAATTATAAATAATCAACGCTCAAGGCATCCTATATACCTAAAAGCAGACGCTCATTCTACTGTTCTTAGCTGCAGTTGTAGAAATACTGAGATTTTTTTGCACCTTCCATGCTAGTACAGTATGTATAACACTATCATATGTGGAGATAAAGACTCGTTTACTATACCTCTTCTTTTCAGAGTGAAGGATAAAGCAGCACTTACATATACGGAAACCACAGCAGCAACAGCTGGTGTTGCTACTCCTATAGTAGGAAGTTTTCCATTCTAACAATTCTTAAATTAAAAAAAGTAAAGAAAAACAACCTAAGAATTGACTACATGTTCATTCCTTGGGCACTTAACAGCGAATCCAGCATGTCGAATGTATCTTTGTAGTCCATATGCTGGCTGTTTGTACTGTACTGGTGATTGGCATCAGGACCGTTCTCCACTGGTTTCTTGTCCAGTTTCACGAGGGTGCTGAGATGTCCGTAGCCCACCTGGTATGTGATAGGGGGAGGAGGGGGTAAGGGAAGGTTAAAAACAGAGTTGTGAGAGGATACATACTGCTTAACAGAGGAAGAACTAGATGAACTACCTGAACTTTTGGAACTTTTGCTCATTTTGGAGTGGTGGTTGTGAGAAGCATCATTGCTGTGCAACTTCTTTCTTGAAGAGCCGGAACTAGAGGAATTGCCATCACTACTCAGGCCAACAGGACTCCTCAACACAGTTGGTGCTACTCCATCAGTGCTATGCTTACTGCCGCCACTACCTCCACCACCACTGTGGGAGTGGGAGTGCTTATGACCGATACTGTGGTGGCGATTTAAAGAGTGTTCTTTGTGTTTTTCCTTATGCTCTCTGCTAACGTGGGGACTCGAATGTTTACTTTTCCCGCTACCCTCGTCTGACGAGCTATGCCTTTCTGAGGAAGAAACTTTAATTTTCATCTTCAGCTCCTCCTTACTGGCAGCCTTTTCTGTGGGTGGGATTGGTATTCGGAGTTTGAGCAAGCCACCCTTTTCCTTCTTATCAGGCAAGTGTTTTTCAGGCTTCTCTGCATTTGCGATAGGAATTTTCATTTTAATAGGAGATGTAACAGAAGAGCTGCTGGCTGTCTGGGGCTGCATGTGTTTCTTATGCTGCTGTTCGCCTGGGGTTGCTACATAGTGTTCTCTCACATCCAGTTCAAGGGTTTCTAGTTTGCGCTTCTCTCTGTATTTATCCAGAGACATTTTCTGAGGAATTATTACAGGAGCAGTGACTTGTCCGTGGTGTTTGTTTCCTGACTTATGAGAATATTCTTGTTTGACAGTAGAATGCTCAGCAAGTTTGTCAGGTCTGTGGTGTACTCCAGAGTGCAGCTGTAGGGACGTCCCTGGCTGGAAGTTCATGTTGTACTGACTAGCAGGTAACGTCTCCTGTTTCTGAGAGTATATTTGTTCTGTCCGTGTTTGTTCTTGATGCTGAGGCCATTCCTGGTGTGATGCCAAACTGTATGAGGTACTTGGCATTCCTGTAGTTAATATTGCCAAATTTTCAGGTGCATGACTGTCTGGAACAGAAATACTTCCTGAGGTCAGAGGTACTGGTGCAGGAAATGATGTTGATGGTTTTTGGAAACTTGTATTTGCAGCTACACCAGTAACTGTATCCACCAAAATGGAATTCTGGACCAAAGATGAACCAAGAAGAGAGTTCTCGGATACCTGTCCATCACCTTTAGGTTTCTTAGCAGCCTGATTAGCCTAAGCAAAAAGGGAAGCAGTGAGAAAATACATAGCTTAGAATACTTGGACAGTACATTCTAATTTAGCTCAAAGGGGAGGATAAAAACTGACTCAAGATTTCACCCCCTCCCACCACAGCTGCAGGAATACAGAGCAAATAAGATAACTAAGCTTTCTCCCTTGGTTCACCTCTTTCTGCTAAACACTGTTGTAGGAAAATTTCTTACCCGCCAGTTTCTAATTCTCTTGAGCCTGCTGGGTGTTTTCTCCAGTATTTGCAGAAACTCATGAGTTAGCTCTGGGTAGGAAGAAGCAGCAAGCAGGTTAAACTTTATGCATTTTTCTAAACTAACACTATACAGCTTTTGCAGTGGTTACTACAGGCTGCACATTATTTCAACCAATACTTAATTCTACAAAATTGTTAGACTAGCGTTGACCACGAAAGGCTACAGTGTTTCACTGGAACAGACTTCTGACCACTACACACATACTGGAAAATAGGCTTGAATTTCAGATTTTGTTTTCACTCTTGAAGAATATGGATTTGTTAAGACCAAAAATGTCAAGAGGTATCTGTACAAACAACAGCTCCTAAAATAACCTATTTGCCATTCGGTTTGGGCATTTCCTGTATGAAATTGCCTTTAAAGTATAATTTTCAAGTCACTCCTTCGGTCATTCTACCAAACTTCAGGAACAGCTGGTAACAGCTCTGAACAAAATACAAAAGCCATCGGAGCCTCTGAAGCACCCTGGTTTAGGCAACAACTTTGGATTAATTTGAGTTCAAGGCAGAGTAGCTGGCCATATTAAAAAAGCAAAGATCCTTGCAATTAGTACATCCAAGATGAAATTTAGCCCGTGCTTGTCAGCTGCAAATAAAAATACTTTCCACTGCAATTTAATTTTATGCACAAGCTAAAAATACCAGGTACAGTCAGAATTTGAATGCAACAGGTCTGGAAGGACTGGCTTCTCCAGAACTTCACAAGCAAGTTAGGAGCTAAACTACTTTAAGTGCAAAACTACCTCAGCACTTCAGTCTGCCCAAGCCTATTACACACACCAGCTCCATAAAAGCTTTAAGAATTAGGTGGTGTTCACCTTGAGCTCACGGCACACATCTCGGGGGATTTAAAAATCCAAACGACAATGTATGCCAAACACAAACCCAACACCAGATGAGCAGGCAGGCAGAGTGGTATTTGAAACTACAGATTCAACTTTGAGCCTACTAAGACAGAGCCATTTGAACTTGCAATTTCAAGCTCACTCTGGTTCTGTGCTTCACATGACATTTGCTCAAGTTTTCACATCCAAAAAAACCCAAATCTACATTAAATATTTCCATTAAGAAACAAAAGCTCAGCAGAGGAAAAAGCAGGCCTTGGGGAGCTATGATGAACGATATCAAGCCCAGAGGCTTCCACCACTCCTCTGAAACAAAAATTCCACTGTAGAACTAACAGCAACATCCAATACATAGCTCTGAAAGCACCAGAAGCTACCACTTCCACTACAGTAGCATATATAGGCCTTAAATTCAGACTCCACTGCAATCAGTGCTATTTCAAAGGGCAGTAAGCTTCTAGGTATAATCTTTCTTCTGGAAAAAAAGCCATTTAACAAGAAAAAAAAAAATGTTTTACAGGAGTCTGAGGGATCATAAGCTAAACTGAATTGCTAACAGAACTACCTTCATAAACAGGGCAATTTATGTTATAGGCCTAAGAACATTTATTTCAGTGACAATCAAGCCATTAACTTGGACCAGTGATGTGGCCAGGGGGGCCACCAAAACGATCAGGGGAATGGAGAATCTCTTGTATGAAGAGACAGGCTGAGAGTTTGGGCCGTTCAGCCCATAGAAGAGAAGGCTCCGAAAGGGGGACCTTGCAGTGACCTTCCAGTACCTGAAGGGAGCCTACATGGAGGTGGGGGAAGGTCTACTCAAAAGCAATGGTAATGATAGGAGAAGGAGCAATGGTTTTAAGCTAGATAAGGATTGATTTAGACTGGATATTAGAAAAAAGTTCTTTAATCTGATGGTGTTAGGCACTGGAATGGGCTGCCCAGAGATCTGGTAGAGGACCCATCCCTGGAGTCATTCAAGGTCAGGCTTGATGGGGCTCTGAGCAACCTGCCCTAGGTAGAGATGTCCCTACTTGTGTAGGAAGGTTGGACCAGATGACCTCTAGAGGTCCCTTCTAGCCTAAAACATTCTGGGATTCTACGTACAAAAAAAGGACTATGTGGATCTGCACTGATAGAGCTCCATCTCTTTCCTGCTTCCAGAAAGCATTCAGAAACAAGATTCTAACCTGCACATGTAAAAGATTAGTGGATGCCCCAGCCCACAGGATGAAATAAAAAGGGTCTCAAAACTAAGCTTGTCTTCCAAAGTTCTCCCCTCTCCTACGTCTTTCTCTTACCCGAGGATCCAGTATGTGAAGTCAATGAGACGTATTTTAGGCTTAAAGCTACGCTCTTAGTATACTATGCTCCCTTTTAACATTAATAAACCCTTGATTTTCAAGACGTGAAAAGGCAGTGTTACTTACCGTCTAGTAGTTCAAGAGTAACTGAAGGATCTACATATTCCCACCAGTGTTTTCCATCAGTTGATACTGGAATCTCCCAGTTGGACCACTTACAGGCCAAGTGAATGCACACACATGCTATGACTGTAGGCTTGTACTGAAGACAGAATGTAGTAAGGTGAAGACTGTTGCACACGTTTCGTAATGAGGAACCAAAGGAAATCAAACATGTAAAACAGAAAACCCAAACAAATCAACCATTAACATACAGAATAAGGCAACTGGTCAAGCAACAGCAGTTAAACATGAGTTCATGGAACATTCTTCTGATTAGGTTTGTAAGATATCTTACTGTCTTAAGAAAATAAAGGGCAGAGCTTTTATCTGGTAGAAGTTTAATTTGCTTTTGCTATAAAAACTGTGATGAGCTGTCAATACAATATATTTACCAGTTATTCTACCATGCTTAAGTACTAAGCAGAAGTATAACAAGGCCCATTCAAATTCTATGGCAAAAACCATACAGCTGATTATGCAGTCTCTGACTGAGACCAAGGTACCCAATAGCTCTACATCAGCCAAATGAATTACTTGGGGGCTTAGCCTTCACTAGGCGTGGACGGGTGATATTTGTGAACTTGCCTTCAGCTTCCAGCTGGCAGCAGCACAAAGACAGTGGTTCAGTTTCACTGCTTTATCACTATTTTTTCTAACAGCTCTTTCAGATGCAGAACCTTGCCCATTAAGGAACCACCAAAACCCATTTCTTTGGCAGATTTCTAATAATCAGTAGATACTGCTTAAAAACTATCTACATGTAATGTAATCCTCTTAAAGCTCAGAGGTGGTTTGCAAGAAGGAAACTGAAGCAATTGAGAAATTAAGACTAAAGTTTGTTCTCAAATTCTATCTTTCTACAACAGGCTATGTATACACAATCCTAGAACTTTAAATTTAATGTAAGTACTTAAGTTTTAAAACTATATATTAAGATTAAAGAGCTGTTTCCAAAAGGAAGAACATTGAACTACTACTAATCGGTCTGAAAAAACCCAACAAACCCAGCTAGTTGAAAAGATCTTAAGCCCACTACAATTTTATAAGTTAAGACTGGATCAATATATTTAAAGTTAAGAGAAAACTGCCATTAACTACAAGTGTAAACTAAAAATAGTTTTGTACTTACCAAGATGCTCGGATTTCTAGGTTAAGTTTAGCTCTTTGTAATCTTTAGCTGCTATTCAGGCTACCAGTTTTAGACTTATGCACTCACAATCGAAAAAAATGTCATCAGAAAGCACCACTACACTTCTCATTGTGCATTTAACCCCTTTGTGCCATCAGGCCCTTGTACAATACACCGCACTGCAAACAGGAAGGTACCACCACTGTAGATGGCCCAGTCTCCTGTTGCAACAAGGGTAAGACACATGTAGGGGGCCCTGCAGTAAAGGAAGCTATAGTGTGCTACAACAGTGCAACAAAGAGGTTCAGGATAACAACCTGTTGGTAGCCATGAAATAGGATGTCTGTGCCAAATCCTTGCTTGCTGTAAGAAAAGAAAAACGGAGAGGTTAAAGAACTGCACTAACTTGTCAGGTTCATTACAAAATTAAGTCAGTTTTATCTTCCAAAAGTACTACTTGCCATTTCCACAGAACTGATCCGAATTTAGCTAACTAGTCTCTTCCAAGATGCTAACAATCTTTTCCAAGATGCAGAAAGGCCATTACATTCAGTCACTGGAGACAGATCGGTCGTTCTGTTCACTGACCCTCCCCCTGTGCAACCCACAAAACAGCTTCCCTTTGCTCATCTACCCTGCCAGCACCTCACACGTGGGTGCACTCTCTTCTAGCAGTACCTGCTTCCCTGCCCTCATCCCCAGCACAACCCTGACTGCAGTAAGGCCGTCAGCCACAGCCAATTCACCACACAGAGCAAGTTCTGCTCTTCGAGAGGAGCATGGCAGGACACCCCCCCGCACCTTCCCCAAAACAGCCACACCTCTCTCCCAAAGCCCTAACCCACACCAAGCTCCCAAGCTAGATGGTAAAAAAATTAAATGAGTTTCCTGCTCCCTCTAATTAAGAGCACCATACTCATAACATTTTATTCCACATTTAAGCCTATGGCAAAGCTTCATTAGGAAATAAACAGCTTTCTTTTAGTTACAGTCAGGAAAAAAAAACAAACAAACCCACAAGACTGCAACATGCCAGTGATGAAAAATTAATGTCCTCGGCTGTCACAGCCATCTAGCACTGACCCCCCTACCAGTGAAACCCCAACACTCCTCACTCAAGTAGGAGAACTTACTGTAGCATGCATATAATGGAATAGCTGGGCACAATGGTTTTAACCGAAGATTGAATGTAGCCTTCATTGAATTCTTACTTTGACACTATCACTTGAAATCAGTGCTACCTGCAGAAAGTGCATTGTTGAATTTTATGTCAAAGGTAATACCGTTAAACTTTTATTTTAATAATGATCTTTCCACAAAGTTTGAGAAAGACTGCAGTGGCTTTTAAAATTTAAAAAAAGCATATCAAGTATGTGATTTAAGTCAACTTCTAATGACTGCTGAGGAGTACAAATCAGACTGGTCTTTATGCTACGGCTGAGCAGTGCCATAATCTGAGAAGAATGTGAAGTAGCAAGGTAACACAACTGTTCCTACACACAAATTCTACTACTCCACAATAATCAAAAGGTGGATGGACAATGTGACAGTGTTATACAATAGTATTTAGTTTAGAAACTGTAGTGGTAATTTCATGCCAGATAACCATGGAGTTCAACTTCTTCCCCTCCCTCACATCAAAAAAGTGAAATGAGACTATCATAACAGAACAAATGAAAACACAGAATGGTTGAATATGACTGAAACTGATGTCTTGCTCTTCACTTTTTATCAACAAAGTAATGTTTAAAGGATCTCCAAAGATTTCTATACTCCATACAGTTACAGTATGTTTGAATTAAGGGACTGCACCAAGAAGCATCTCTACTCTCACTGAAATGTCCCTTTTGAACAAGGAAGAAAAGCAGATGCCAGAAAACTTCTATTTAACATCAGCTTGAAAGTTGAGTAAATCAACACACATACCTGGAAGAAAAGAATCACATCTTGAAACACACATTTTAGCCTCAATCAAAAAAATCAATGTGCTAAATACCTTACCTACACTACAGGCAGTATGATGCTGTTCCAACTTATTTACAGCTAAATAATCATCACCGCCAAAACCAGCAAGAAATTTCAGCTCACAACTAAAGCCTACGGTAACCCAAGGTACAGTTGAAAACATCCATTCCAAGTTCTTCTCTTACACTTCAGACAGCTTTGGTTTAGTAGAATCCATCACTAAACTTAAAGCCGATTAATTTTAGTTCCTATATTTTGGTGTGTTACTTCCTTTATAGTTGTGGAAAGTGTGTCTCCAAATTAAAATAAACTTGAAGCAGAGGCTAAAACAATCCAGCAGAGCTTCTCTGTTACAACTCGCAAGTTGCAGGATTAATGACTGTGATGCCAGCCATTAATAATCAGCTTTATATTTTATCACTTGGGAGCAATTTAAAACACCTACCCTGTCTCAGTGCTGCAGAAGCAACCATAAGGCAGGGGATCACTAATGGAGTAATCAAGATTTTGAAACAAGACTTGCTGTCTGATACGCCTTCCAAAAGGCTACTGTCTCCAAGAAATTCCCAACTGGAAACCAAAATTGTTTTCATTGGGCATAGCCACACAATTCAACCAGTTGCAATTCCAAGATACCCGAGTCTTTTCTTCGACACGAAGTTATCTTGGATCTTGAGATAATAAATTGTGACTGCCAAGTCACCCATAGGAGGCTGGTAGCTGCCTACGTAAATGTTCCCTGGAAAGAGGAGACTGTAGATAAGCCAGTCAACATCAGAAGAGAGAAACGTTGCTGAAGTCTTTCTGGGCAAAAAAGAAAAAAAGCCAGAGCCTCTGAATGGAGGTATGCTGGTGGATGCCTGTTGTACTTGGAAAGGGCTGGAGGAGGCCACAGTGTAGGTCTGAGCAGTCCCAGTGGCATTACTTTCATGAAAGTATTTAAACCTTGGCAACAGACCTGTAAAAGCACGAGGTGAAAGTTCAGAATGTGAAGGCCACCTGTAGCAGTGCTGGAGAGCAGCTGGTGTTTCAGATCTTTCCACACCACTTAGTACACTAAGATTTAAATTTTCCTCAAGAGAATACCCTCTGAAAAAAGGATTGATTTTCACCTCCTCTTCTGCTGACTGTCTTAATCAGCCTGATTTAAGCAATGTCACCTGTGCACATAGATACTATGGTATGGTTGAAGAATGTGACCGTGCAATTTCCACAAAAGATTAGTAATGATCATAGGTTTTCAAGATACCTGATAACCTGCAGAGTAGCGAGAACAATCCTAGAAATCCTTGGGATCCAATCTTCAGTTCCAAAAGAATGTTGTGTACCAACACAGAAAAAAGAAATGAGTGAAGACTTCCCAAGATGGAGATGAGGATACAGATTCCTCCCCTTCAAGTTCCACCAGAAACAGGCTGGGAACAGACAGATTTTGTGCTAAAGAGGACCATGTCATGGCCTCCTCACTAGGGCAGTCCCACTGCTGATCATTCAACTAGCATTCAAGCCAGTAAGGTAGCTTGACACCAGAAAAGTTTTTTGTGTTGGTTTTGTTTGTTTTTTCTTTTCTTCTCTCTTCAGTATTGGAGCATCCTTGGAATGGGCACTGAAGTTTGCTGACAGGCCTTCATAGATCCACTGCCTTCAGATTCCTTAGAGTACCTGTGGGATCCTAAGGAATGATGGTCCTGTCTCCTCTTCTCAATCTCTTGACACTGAGGAAGAACGGTGCAGAAAAAAGACTGAGCCCACACCATTTTCCTTGTCTACTATACTGACCAAACTGTAAAGATGGAACAGTTTCATCAACCCACGAATCTCTGAAAACCAGAGGGAATAATAATTTGGTATCTTACAGCTAAACATCATGAATCATTATGTATCCATCCAGTCAGCCCTTTCTACAATGATCTATGCTGCCTAATACCACCTTCAGAAAGGCTTTCAATGTTTGAGATGAATAATTCAACTTTCTCTTTAGTTGTACGTTGAAGCAATTTTGTTTATTTACACCAATTCCCACTCACTATCTCATCTTCAGCTTCCAGCAACTGATTCTGGTATGCCTCCATGAGGCTAGACAGTCTTCTGACAAAGGACTTGGCTGAATCTTTTGAGCAACATCAACAGAACCTCTTTGGCTTGGATTTTTTTTGCCTCTTGTTTTTACAGCAGGTAGCTTAATGCAGATAACAATGACAGCATAAAGCACATTACCCTGGATGCAAGACTACAAAGTCATATAAAGAACCAGCCATCCTCTTAGCCATTTAAGTTTAGCAGCAAAAAGGGCATCTTCTCACCACACGGCAATACAGTGCACACGTTAGGCCCAAAGCTGAGGTACCCCTGCAGCTGTTGTTTGTTGCCTCTCTTGATACAGAAATGGTCAGCCACATGATAGTCCTCCCTTCCTTCTCTCCCCAAACTCAGCAGTTGGGTTTAATCATAACAGTCTTGAGTAAATTTAACACCACCTTTCACAGAAAAAGAACCTGGATCTCTGCCTTCTGAAGTAGTGCTTTTTGTCCAAGAAGACACGTTACCCAAAATGGATGAAGCAACCTTCCATTTCTTCAACTTCTCACTCGATCCCTTCAGCACTCAAGGCTTAACAAGTCAAAATGTGTCTAAACATTTTGAAAGCTTCAGGACTTGATATCTAAGTGTTGCAGCTATTTACATTAGAACACCACACTGTCCAATAAATAAGCATTAACAGAGAGAGAACTAAA
Source organism: Chloroceryle amazona (assembly GCA_027560015.1). Lineage (NCBI taxonomy): Eukaryota > Metazoa > Chordata > Aves > Coraciiformes > Cerylidae > Chloroceryle > Chloroceryle amazona. The sequence goes on from JANHFX010015940.1 coordinate 12,373, forward strand.
ATCATACAAGCCCATCTTGGAAGATATGTATCGCTGTGCCCACAAGCCCATCTCTTTATTCGCTCAATATGTAAGACTCATGTTCCACAGCAATTATTCTCTACTTGCTTGATGTGCATACACGGCTACAGATTTCATGCTCAGTATTTCTAAGAGGTGCATGAGTCTTGTGTTCACAGCCTATACCACCTCTAGGAGGGGCACATGCTGACAAGAACGGTTGCATACACACATATTAAGAAGCACACCTACTCCCATGAGTGGGTTTTCAAGCACCAGATGCATTACATTCACTTTGCACCAGTCCTTGAGGTACGTGGACTTTCCAGCCCTCACTGGAGTCTTTGGATTTCAAGAACTGGTATAATTTTATAATTCTAAGAATTTTGTTAAGCTGGGTTGACATTAAATGCTAGCTTTAAAAGGTCAAACTTAAAAGTTAGCGTCTACCTTCAATGTATGAATTTTGTCAAGACCTAAAAGTAGCACAAAACACAAAGGAAAAAACTCAAGTGTCTTAGAGTGGTATCTGCCCTTGACTAAAGGAGTAGTAAGTTTGTGTAGCAGTTTGCCTTTCCTCTTGTAGGCTCAAGTCTAATACCCTTGCTACTGTGGAAATCCTGATGCAGCTACAAAACCAACTACCACCCCTCCCCACAGCCCCAAACACCAAGCAGAAGTGCAGGGCCTCACACAAGACAGGGAAATACGTGCTCATGTTTATTTTGACCAACAGCTAAGAAAATCCAAAGCAAAAGCCACCAGAGCTGCTGCTGCCGACTCAGTGAGACTTTAGGTACAAGTAGAGTTATGCACCAAGTCACAAGCAAGTCTGGACAGAAAGCAAAGAATCATTATCTTCTAGCAAGAATAGCAGTAAAGCTACTTCATACCCAATTAAGTTACAGCACCAGTCCTACTCAGAATCAAACTCTGAAGACACTGCATCAGTAAGTGACCTTAAAAAGAGAGATACACTCTCCCTTCAGAGAAAACCTTTTATAATTCTAGAGTGACTAGTAAACAGATCTAGTTAATACAAAGTTTCACCTAAGATTCCTCTATTTTAGAGAAACAAAAAAAAACCACAAACCAACAAAACTTTGAGGCACCTAACTTTGCATTTTTTACTGAAAAAACCCCCAGCTAATGACCAAAGACTAACTATCATGGTCTAATAATTTCCAAACATTCTGTAATTAAGGAACATAACTGAAGTGAAAAGCTTTATTTTAGGTGCTTTTACAACTTATTCCTAATTTTTTTCATCCTTCATCTCATGACTTTTTTCAAAGCTCCAGCAGAAAACAATTTAAGAATTAAAGAAGCCATTCCAAAATTCAGCAATTAGTCACATCTTGAAGTACTGGCACGTGTAGCAGACTTGCTACACACTCTCTTTATCCTGCAGTTCATTACCTAAAACTATTTGCTAAGAAAAGCAGAAAGCTAGCATTAGCCACCAACCAACACGCAGACTAAATTTGGTAAAACTACTTCAGAGTGAAAACAATCAACCCAGAATGATACTAAGTCCTTGGCTATTCAGTTTTCAACTAGTAACTGCTTCTGGAATTTGAGAAGGCATGGAACAGACCTTATTAAAATCAAAACTAGTAAGAAAGCAAAAAAAATGATGAAGGACAGAACTAGACTCTTTATCAAACTCTAAAGGTTAAGATCGAGCTTTTAGTAGCTAGCTTTAAACATACTCTTTGGATAACACAGTTAATATCATTAGACAAGTAATGCCACCTTCAAGTTTTACTAGAAAGGTAAAAAAAGGACTTACAGAAGAGGTTAATAGTCACTGACCTCTCACTAACTGCGTACATTTCACAACATCTGTGTGTGGATGTTCAATGGTAATCTCAAAACCTGCAGAGTTACAAATACATTTTAAAATTATACATTTGCATCTGTGAAATAAACGCCAGACTCTTTGATATCCCCACAGATGTAAAATGCTCACTAAACCTTTCCACTGCAGATCAAGTAACACTGTTTAACTGCCTTTTATTTGTCACCTTTTCAAATTTTTGGATGGTAGATGATACAGTCACTTCAAGATCAATTACTAAAACATTCCTTCAGTAGTCTCAAGTCATATATACATATAAAAATAACCCAGGAAGTTACTGTATTTTTGAAGTTGAACAGATCTATACAGTTTTTAGTACATCACTAAGTCAGTAAAAGCTGTATTACTGACACACTGAAATACATGTGTGCACACACTTTGATTTATGGGACTTAAACATGTTGTATCTACGAACCTGCAAATCAGTCAACACGTAGATCAGGGACTTAAGAATCCTTTCTTTGTTTGTGACACAATTTTAGGAATTAGGTCACTGCTGTTAGCTTTTTTTAAACTGTATACTCAGAGTGGTATTTAAGAATATCTGAGTAAGACAGTGTTCCCAGGCCTGCTAGCTCTAATTGTCTCTATTTAATGTTACTTTAAAGTCAGAAGAGCTTCTTTCCAGAATATTCTATTTCAAACCTGAATTCGTGAAATGGTTACTTGCAATGTTCAGAGATCGCAACCACTGCCCAGTTACCTGATGTTCTTCGAGTGAAAGGCAAAACAGGGAACAGAACTTGGTATAAAGCTCTTCCCAATTGCTTCAGAACAGCTACCACAGCTAACCCAGTGTAACATGTTACCTTATGCAAGTAAGTATCAAGGTAGATTTTATTCCAGAGTAACAGCTACTTGAACGGGCACACATTTCTACCCCATCAAATTGCCAGAAATATCTATTTCACAAGTATAGGTATGCCCTTTTTTTCCTCCAAAGTGAACACAACAGAACTGCTAATACAAAGTTAAAGTCACAGGTCATAAGTTGATTACAAAACCAGTAACATTCTAGCGTACCAATACCACATCAAAAACCCAGTTACTTGGGTCCCCTTCTTCACGTTAAGCTGACTGCATAGGAGTATTTAGAAAGACATACCTAAAGTCTGAAGCATTATTGTTTCAAGTATAACCAGCTCTTGCGCTTGCTGAAGGTATGCCTGAAACAAATAAGCAAACAGGTCAAGAAGTAGCTACCATCCCAAAATTTCACTCATGCATTTCCTAGTTGAACACTGGTGCTAACACCACAAGTAAAGACCACTACACAAGCTAGTTAGAACTGACAACTCTGAACCTTCCACTACAGGAATACTTTCTTCTACCAGCATAAGGTGTTGCTAGAAGTTCAGTTACACCAGTCTAATTGTGTTTCAGTTAATATTTACTGTGTCCTGGATTTCGTATGATCTATTTCAGCAACACACTTCTGGGAGAAGGTGGGGAGTGTGTGTGCTATAAGAATTAAGAAGCCTTCACGTTACAGATCAACTCAAATATCTCTAAGTAGGTAATCCATTTTACAAGTACTTTAAAATAGAGATGGAGATACTGTGTTAAGCTAGCTTAAGCTTGTGGGCTCAAATGCAGATATATATATATTTATATACCTCCACGTGTCATTCCAAGAACCGGGGAGCATAGCAAAGGTGCTCAAATAGTTCCATACATCAGCTGAGGTCTAGCAGACTATATAACTAGCTCAGCCTGACCTTCAGGCGGAACAGCTCTGCTGCATCTCCACCAAACTTCCTCACGTTTGGTTTCTGGAAGACTCATCCCAGGAAAGAAAATGTGAACTATGAAGTGAAAGCTGTATAAGCTCTGGAAATGAAAGGAAGCCCAGTGCATAGCAGAGGCAGCAGCTGACAACTATGGTCTGTTTTAAAGGATGCAATGCAGACAATGGTGTCCAGTGAGGCTCTGGTTGAGTGTCCTGAACTCCTTTGGGCAAACTGTGTGATTTATGGAACCATGCATGAAACCTCTTACTTAACATCTAGTCTTCCCCTATACATGCAAAAGTCTTAAAAATAACACAAGTTCAAGACGGACAAACCTCTTCAAGTTTCATAACACAAATATTTGAGTCTTTAATAAGTTATATTAAGTAATACAGAAGACTTATAGTCTTATATAGTGTAAAAACGAAAGATTTTTTTTCTAGGTTGAAGACAGCAATAATCCAGTCAAGACAATGTAACAGATCATTACATGAAGTATCATCAGATTATCTTTAAAACCATGACTTCCACCTACATCACTCTTTGTATCCAGCTGTGGTTCTTGAGGATGAAGACAGGCATGTGCTACTTTAATAACATGTTCAAGTTTCCGTGGCTGTTCTTCCACTTTTGCAGCCAAAAACAGTGCCGTAGGAGATATTATCTGAAGAAAAACATATATGCATTTTTTTTTTCTTTTTACAAGCAAGACTTGACTTTTTATGGAGAGTCTACACTGGCAGTTAGAAAAGTTTTAGAAGCTGAATTTATTTGTGTTTTGCCTTTTTTTTGTCCCTTCTAAACAGTTCTGAAATCATGCAAGGCAAAAAAAACCAACAACTAGTCATGTTTTATTTTTTAACTAATGTAATCCTCTCAGCAGCACAGGGAAGGAGTAGCATAAATGCTACATTACATTCATGAGTAAGATGTCTGAGGTCAAACTAATTCTAGTTCAGCATAAAAAGAACAGATTTGGTCCAGAGCATTTAGTCATACTAGAACAGGCTGTTTCAAGTTAAATATACTTTGTGAGAAAGTTCATCCAATTTCTTTCACTGTAGTGAGCCATTACACCCTCTTTTCAGTAAAAGTCAAAACTGATCATAGGTTCTGCTAGCATTTGATTCTCCTAAAAAGCAAGGAACTTTGCAAAGAACTTTAAGGAAAATAGCTTGTTATATACACATAAGCTTACGCTTAGGAACTTTACTATATACCTAGCTGTATCCAGTGAACAAAGCACAAGTATTCACAAACCAGCAGTTACATCAAATGTTATCAAAAAACTACAAATTACATTTAAAGGTGAAAACTTTATTAAAACTCTAGGTGTCAAACTGGCAGCAAAGCACCCATCTGCAGTTCAGTATCACCTACAAGTTGCTATGAAGTAGTTTAAATGCCTAGTTATCAGCTAGAATGACTGATGTATCTAGATACAGAACATGGCTAACCATAAATGACTGAGAAGAATCATGGTCCTCTCTGTATGCAAAAGTCACCTATGTTAAACAGGAATTAAAATGACAGTAGAAATCTTCAGGTAGGCATAACCAGATGAAATTGGTTAAAGTTTAGCTAGCATAAAGCACTTACTCAGTCTGAAATAGCTGCTTGCTGAGTATGTAATTAATGCATTGCACAAGCAGTGCAGGTACTGGATTTCTCCTTCAATGTCCAAATAGAAAGAGTGAATGAACTGCAAGGCAGCCATACCTCCCTCCTAAAGTGGGTTTGCTTTTTTTGGTCAGCAAGCAGCCTTTTGTTACACCAAAATGAAACATTTGGTATAGAAACAATAATCCAAATATATGAAATCCTGTAACGAACAAATTAGAAATTAAGATCTTAATGGGTAATCATTTATTTCAGAAGCTTTCAAATAAATTGAGGGAATACTTTTTGCCTCCTTAAATCACTTAAGATCCAGGTGGACATTTCAAAGTAAAACTTCAAAGTTGGCAGACTTGAGGAAAACTGACACCCAGGGAAAATTATACCCTTTGATGCACAGAAACCTGACATGAAGAAATCCAGTAGTCTTAAAAGACCCAAACCACCAAAAACAAGTCACAGAGAGAAAATTCTTCTGCAACAGGGTCAAAAGAACTACCTTTCTGCACTGTAGTAAAACTTTATTCCCAAAAAGGACCTTCTTCATCTGGCTGATTTGAAGATACTTCCTAATTTAGTGAACCAGATCAGTTCTGGACAGGAAGTCTTCGCAAAATTCCTGATCTCCAAGACCTTACAATAAAACACAGTTCTGGAGGTCAAATTAGCTAAAACTGATTAACTGGCATTTAACTCTGGTTCAGCAGAAATCTATGTGCACTCCAATTACCTATTTCCTTAAAATAAGTGTAGACTTCTGGCCAAAAAAAAATCAGGTCTTTGTCTTGGTTCTCAGTTTAGAGTACATCAGTATTTTTGTCTCCTTTGTATTTCTTCAGGAAAACAGACATCCTAATAAAATTTCAGACTTGGCATGCAAGTAGTCTTCAGTGAAGTCACACCCTGCTAAGTGTCTAACTGGCAAAGTTACTCAAGCACTTTCTTTCATTTCCAGTTCTCAAAAATGACAGAAAAGGCAAATCAGACCAACAAAAAAATTGAAGACACTGACTTGACAAAGCTGTAAGATATATATAAACATGAACGAAATAATTTCCATGCACTGAAAATATTATTTAAGGCTTTGAGAAATATCTCCAGAAAAACATACAATTTATTCAATTCCACTCTTGTACTAGCTGAGAATCTCAGGAAGGCCCACAGAAATAGAAAAATGAAAACATAAGAGCCTTATTATGACAGCCCAAGAGTATTATACAGCAAATTTTATTAGTAAATGTCATACAAGTCCTTTTCCACTGAACACGTACAATACATTGTAGAAAGTGTTGCTAAATAAATGCATTTGCAATAACCTCAGAATACATCTACAGCATGCATGTAGTCTCCTGAGAACTCCCCTCTCCCTTTTAATGCCAATATTAGTACGTTTTTAGACTTGATACAAGATAGCTTAAGACGTTAAGTGGTTCCAGCCTATGACAGAGGTTTTTCTGAGTGTGAACACAAAGTGTTGCAAGTTTTTTATTCTAACCAGGAGCCCACATTGCATAAAACCAGCAAATAAGGTAAATTACAAGATTAAAAACAGAACTGAAGTGTCCAAAACAGCCTCACCAGAGCTTGGTGTGCATTATTAAATTTCCAAGAACTCTGCACAACTGCAAAACCAACTGTTTAATACTGCAAGTTGGACAGGGCACAAGAGACAAGACAAGGGAATACAGAGGGGCAAAAAAAAGCACCTCCACATAACTCACCTGCCTTGTACTGCAAGGAAAAAATTCCTCCTGCAGCCTTCTTTAGATACTTTACTAAGTTCAACTGCATTGCACAAAAAAAAAAAATCCTTGACATCATCAAGTATATTTTCAACTGGTTGGCATTCCACATGGCATTTCTAAGGATTGTATTTAAAAATACAGCCACCATTTGGATGCCTTACCTCATTTCCAGCATACCAAGGATTTTCTCCCCCCCTCCTCCGTTCTTCAAATCACAGTGAACTGAAGAGTAGGCCTCTAAGAGATGTATTTGCTATGTAACAATACCAAACACACTAAGCACTACAGTATTTCCAGAAGAATTTTTATTTTCAGGATCATTTAAGTAAAACAGTCAGGCTAATATTTCCTATAAAAAGCTCCCTCCCCACCCCGATGATATCACTGACTAACTTTACACTCGGCAAACCAAATTACCACGTCCTGGTCAACAGTAACATAGAAAGAATAATTAGTTCCTGAAATGTTGTTTGCATGGCTAGGGAAAATTAGAAGCTAGAGCATCCAATTCTGCTTACCAGAATTGGTAAAGCAAGTTTCCATCCTATTACTAGGGCAGAGCAACCTTGCAAGATCTTAACCTGCTTTGATTGCAACATCAAAACCCAAACACATTCTTCCTTGCAACTAATTGTACGTACTTTGTAGATAATCCATAGCAATTCAAGAGTCACTTGCTAGCCTACGGTTAACTTTGCACAAATACCAGGTACTTGGGCCATTAGAGCAGTAAATGTAATACATTGAAAAATAACCCAAGACTACATTATCTGGTGTGTGCTACCCCTGTGGCTCTACAAATTGAAGACACTGTTGGGAATTCTGTTCCCTATTCACAGCTCAGTCTCAAAATCTTGAAAGCCTGTAAAATTGTTTAGCAGCCACTTATACTGAGGGAAAAAAAAAAACCAAACAACCCAGCAGCTATTCAGTAAATAAGCTAGACGACCTGTTTATTAACAATTTAGTGCGTATGACTTATATGTAGGACATGCATGTGTATTTGTATAACCCAGCAATTAAACATGACAATAAATATGCAACTGTTTACTACTTGACTAAAAGCATTAGCCTACCAATAGCAAGAAAACAAAGGCCACATTTTTTTCAGCTGGAGATCATAAGGCATTCTGACTAATTACCATTTCATTTTCTAGGCCCAGCCTTCAGATTCCTCCTTGCCATGGATAAACATCACTACATGCACACAACAGACACATATACCACATACTATAAAAAAATTTAGCTAGGTCTTAGCTTCAAGACTGCCAGTACCTTGCTATTTAATTTCTAAGGGCTAGTTTCTTCTTGCAGTGGATGAACATCATTACATTTTTTTGCTTGCCAAGTAGTCTGGAGATTTGATATTAAGTATTTATTATGGTCCTTGGCTTTTGCTTTCTCTACAGAGAACCTGCCAGATGGTTTGGGAGTATTTGCAAGTGACTCACATTCACTTGGAAACCACCCCCTTTACCCTATAGGAAAATAGATAAGAAAATGCACGTGCCCATCAGCACACACAGAAAGCTGCTCTCTGGCCTTATGCTCTTCAAGAACTACAGAATGCAATTCAGCAGACTCAGTATTACTGACTGCTAACTTGCAATGCACTTGCCTTTAACTCTTATTTGAATATTACTACCTGAAAATTAATTTAACAATACACTTGCTCCTGCTGAGGAGTTGCAGTTTCCATGGCATTCAGCCCTTCCATAGCTTACTTAAGCTTCAGAAATATAACTTAAGATGTAGCTTTCTTAACAAGGGCACTACATATCCAAATACTGCTGTGCTTCCAATTCAAGTGACCAGCATTTTCCAGTGTTGGATGAAAACCTGACCACAGCAGCTAAAGCTTCTTGCTACCTAAATCTATCCTAGATTACCAGATGACAGCACAAACCGTAACCTAGCAAGTGATGTATATAACACAAGCCCCAGCTGCAGCAGCTCTACACAGAGCCACCTCTTCATTCCAAGCAGCTCTGCCTACATCATCAAGTTTGCAAATCATCTACCATCCCAGAAAACTTCGGATGTCTCATCAGCTCCTCTTCCAGTGGCTACAGGGCACTGCTACATGGCCAGGTCCACAGAGGGGAGAAAGATCAAACATCTGTTCCACTGCCTTCACTCCACGTATTACAGACACACTTTCAAAGGGCATACTGCACCACAAAGCCTCCTGGAACTTGATTTTCACATGTGCTGTTCTTGCTCTACAACTAGATAACTGGTTTAGGGAAGCACACGTGGATTTATATGCATATCCATTCAATTCATAGCTATCGCTACACAACTCCCCACTATCTGTTTCTTTCAGTTAAAATGCTTCAGCCTTATGCACACTTTGCTCAGGTTGTACTTTGCTTTTATTACATAAAGACCTGCATCATCACACTTTTAGCAACAGGCTTGCTGGTATTTTCAGCTTACTTCAGATTCTGCACAAAAAAAAATAATAACTACACTTCTGAAATGTACCTACAACCTAATATGTATTTCCTGCTGAATAAGCATCAATTAGGATGTCCATTTGCTCAGCCAACAGTGATAAACAAATTCTTGCCAGACAAAAAGAGTTGACTGACACTGTAACCCACTGTGTACCTGCCCAAATTTCAGACAGTGCAAGGTTTGCAAGATTCTACCCGTAGGTGGACCAAGGTCTGCTCTAGTCTAGACCACAGCATCTGTCACAGTCTATTTTATAGTGAAAAGTGATATACCTCCATCATTAACTGTTCTTGCAAAGTTAGTATAAAATATTGTTGATGAAAAGTACTTGAAAAAAAGGGTGAGTTTGTTTTTTTAAAAATAGCAAGAACAAAACATAGGATATAAAGCTTATTTTTTCTAAACTACTGCATTCAATACCAGACATAAAAAAAAAGGACTGAATATTTTCAAGTTGGTATCTCAAGTTCAATACCTGTTACAAAATCTCTTGCTTACAGGTAGTATTTCTGCTGAAAATTTCAGTTTTTCACAATACATTCTGTATTCAGATTTAACACATTCAGTTCATTACTTAAAACAGGAGAGCTGGCATTTGCTCATCAGTTTTAAAGATCTTTCTTGTCTAATATGATTCATGACACTGCTCAAGACGAGGTTAGCGAAATAAATTTACACTGTTTTTCAAGAATAGCTAAATAAACCATATGGATACCCAAATAGCCATATTAGAATTGTCAGGCACACCATGCTAGCACTACCACTGACTTCATTAAAAAAAAATGTTCCTACACGTCAGCCTTTCAAACTACAGCTCATAAGCACTAGCCAGATTCAAAACATCTAAATGTATTCTTCACGCATCTGAAATGTGTTTGTTCACATAGTCTCTTTTTAAATTTTGATGGCAGAAGATAAAAATCTAATTGCCACCAGTTCACAGAAGGATCATTTTTACTTTTAAAACACTGATAGTCTAGAATTCCTATAAACCGACCAAACTTTGCAATGCAGCAAAGCCATATGTAACTCTTGTCAGTCAGACTGCCAAAATTATGGCCATATTATTACCCATATAAAATAATACTTACATTTCGATTAAATTTTGTGAAGGAATGATGCATATAAAACCTGTGCATGTAAACAATTGCAGTATTTATCGTAAGCTGAGATCTGGAAGATTAAATTAAGGAAACACTACATATTTAAGAATTTGTTTAAAAGAACTTAAAGCAGTGGGCTTTCTACATCAATCACTGCTTTCAACATACTGCCCTCAGCTGAAATGAATTAAGGACGTGACACTTCAGAACTGGTATTAACACACGCTTCACCGATATGAACACGCACCCTTCCCATCTGCTCGGCAGACAATGGGAACTATAGCTTCATTTTTAAATATTTTTTTCTGAAAAAATACCAGCTAAGTCTCTGAATGTTTTATGTCTGCAGCC
>JANHFX010015941.1:0-10124 GCA_027560015.1 Chloroceryle amazona
ATGAAATTGGATTTTATTTTCACTTACCTTCTCCCCCCCCCCCTCCCAACCCCCCCCCTCCCCCCCCCAATGACCCCCCCCCCCTCGGCCCTGCCCCGTGGCTTTTCGTCCAGCTGCTCCCCCTGAGTGTTTTTGCCCTAGGAAGTACATCTGGAGGACGTACCACTTAACTTATGCTGGAGAGAAACTGGCAGATGACAGAAAGAAGCTGAGAGAGTGAGTAATGGGGTCTCCTCTGGCATCTGGGGGGCTGGAGAGGCCTCACTGGAGTCCACCCAGCACCTGCCCAGGCAGCACTGCCTTGGGCCCTGCTCCTGAAATCAGCACTGGATGCAGAGAATGGACAGGCCCTGCCCTGACAGGCTGCAGGAGTCTACAGGACAGGGAGGTCTGAGGATGTTCCTCAGTCAGGACCATCCTGTGTCGAGTGCCTTCAGCCAGTTCAGACCATGCCAAGGCACTTGCGCATACACTCCACTGGCCGGCCATCCACACCCCTGCACAACAGGTCATGCTTATGATTCTTGTACCTGGCACTCTATGCTGCTTGTCCTGAGCACTCTAGCTACCACATACAGCAGTGCTTGGGTATGCCAGCTTCTGGGCAGAGCAGCAAGAAAAGCTTGTCTGGGGTAGTAAGCATTTAGCAAGACAGCCCTGATCAAAGCTGTCCTCAAAAGCCTGAGCCATGGGTGATAGATGCTGCAGTTTAAACAGTAGATGATGACATCCTTCAGTGCTGGCAGCATGTGCTGCAAACACATCCGAGAAATTTAACTTGTCCTCTGTTAGAGCGTAGCTCGTGATCATAGAGTCCATCTCCCCCAGGAAAGAGGAGGTGATAGGAGAAGGTGTGGTTCCTGGGGAAACTGGTGTGTAACAGCACTCTCTGTCCAGGTACGGCATCAGAAACCGGGATGAGGTCAGCTTCATAAAGAAGCTTCGAAAGTAACCTATCAGGTAAGCCCTGACTATCCATGAAGAGCTACCCCCTCCTCCTCCTGCCCCGGCCTTAGGGTGCAGGCTCACAGCTGCTGCTGCTCTGCTGCGCAGCAGAGCATTTCTCAACCCCCGTGTCTGCATTAGGCTCAGGGCCCGTGTCTGTGTCCTAGTCGTGGTGCTCAAGCTGTTCTCAGCAGGAAGTGATAGTTTGGCTGCTTCGGTTAGCAACCCTCAGGAGCAGCAGCAATGTCTCGATGGTGTTGCTCTAACCCTGCTTCACAGTTAAGACAGGAACATCCCCAGTGCACATAAGCAAATAAAAGAAAACACAGCCCATGTCCCACAGTTTTTCTCAATTACTGCAAGCTCTAAAGAGTCAGGAAAAGGCAGCTCAGCTGGCACATCCTATAATTTTTGACTCCCAGTTTCTCCATTTTTTTTGGTTTACAGGAACTTGAGTTCAGCAGATTCATTGTTCTCAGAGGCCAGGACACCCCCTAGTCATGGTATTTCTATGCAGAAGTACCATGGTACTTTTGGTCATGGTCTTTCTGTGCAATGTGCATTTAAGACCAGTTCCAGCCCAGGCAGTGCTAGTAGTGTGTCTATTTACCTGTCTGTAACCTCCGTGGACGTGATTCTGTTGTTATACTGCTATTGTTAGAAACCCTTGCGTTGTGACTACCGTAGCTTTTCTTTCTTCATGCGATGAAAGGTGGGCCCATGGTGCCATGACCAACAGTCAGCTGTTGCCCAGGCTTACCCCCCCGGGCTGGTCTAGGCATGGTTATCGAGAGCCTGCCTCGCTAACACTTGTCACCACCAACTGTGTTTTTCTTTAACAGAGAAAGTGGGAAGGCCAGACCTACTCTGAGCAGACCCTGGATTCAGCACTTCGCTAGTGGAAGAGGATGTAACATGTCAAAGAGAAACAGGCTCCAGTTGAATAGATTTTCTCACGTTTTTTGCAGTTGCTGTTGCAATGTCTGCCTCAGACTGTGTGTGGAATGAGCCTTTAGTGATTAAAGAGACCCTCTCATTTCCTGAGGCTTTCAAGGCCCTTATTTCCAGCTGCAAATCTGTGTCTGACTGGTTTGGGTGGTAGAAAAGGCCTGATTCTACCACCACCCGAAACAGGAGAGGGGAGATCAAGTAAGAAACGTAGCCACAGACTGTGCAGAACAGTTAACAGTAGCTAAAACGCTACCTTACCATTTAATCACCACCTTAGCAGTAGTAAACAAGTCCGGTTAAAAATGTAGTATTGAAACTAGTGTAATAAAAATAACGGCAGCAGAAAAGGTTCAATACAATTGAACAAGGCACAAACATTCTGGTTTCAGTCTTCTGAGATAAGGCAAAACGTGCCCGCTGAGTGCTAAGGAGACAGTTTAAATTAACCACAGGCAGGGTTAGAAGTGTCATGGGATTAGAGGCTTTGTCCCCACGGAACGGGCACAGCAAACGCAAAGACAGTCCCTCTCCAGTGCCTGCTCGAGAAGCCAGTCTTTGCCTTTCAGTGGAGCTGTGCGTCCAGGTCGTATTTCTCGCAGAATTTGTCTGTGAATGGTATACAAGTGAGGAACTCGCACCACTCGCATTTGATGGGGTAGAAATAGAACAGAATCACGAGTCCCGAGAAGAGTGCAATGAAGATGAGCTGGAAAACTATAATTTGGCACCGCTTCCTATATAAATCAAACTTCCCGAAGCTAATGTAGGGCAGGAAGGCAAAGGAGAGGAAGAAACCACTGATAAATCCTGAAATGTGAGCAAAATTATCAATCCAAGGCAGGAGACCAAAGGCAAAAAGAAAGAGCACCACAGCCAGCAGCTTGAAGAAAGCCCTCCATGGGCGTGCCAGGATTTGCCAACTCTGGAAGAGCTCCACAAAGAGACAGGCCAGAATCCCAAACTGGGATCCTGCAGGGCCAACCTGCAGAAGAAGAGCATCACAGGTAACATCAGGTGGGTGCCATTTGCCTGGCTTCTGCAGCCAGCTACAGCCACTACAGTTACTTTTTTACTCCTTTGTTGGTTGGAAAGGAGCTGCAGCCTGCAACTTCACCCTTATCCAGGGTTCCAGGAGTAAAGGGACCCTGCTGGATTAGGATCAAGGCAGGTGTGAGGCCAGAAATCACCAGAACAGACTCTGTAAGAAGGGCAGATCTGGTTCAAGTCCCCAGAGGGAAGAAGCTCTTGAGGGCAAGCTCCTGGCTCCCCCACCCCCAGGCACTTCTTAGTGAAGGACCTGGAAGCCAGTCCTCCAGGTTCTGCCATCCAGTCTCTTAACGTGAAGCTGGACAGTCACACCAGAGTTCTCCAGCTGTGGCAGGTGGACAGGAACACTCCTGGACAGGGTGTGGGAAAGGGGAGCTCTGCTCTTTCTCCCTCTCCTGCCACCTGTGAGGGGCAGGTCTTTGGCACCAGCTACATCTCTCAATTCTCAGCCTGCCCAGGGATCTCTTACTGTGTGGTTGGACAACTCCCACCCCTTTGCTGCAGGGGCCCCCTCCCTGCAGCCAGGCCAGGCACCTGGAAAGCCCAGGGTACTCTGGGAAGGGGCCCATCATTTCCTGCTCAGCACCCAGCTGATGGGGTGGGGCCTGCTTCTAGATAGACATCTGCACAAGGTAGGTGCTGTGGAGACAACCCTGGCTCTGGTGTCCATGCCAGCGAGGCAGAGATTTATGTATTTCTACATATGTACACGTATGTAGAAATACATGTATGTAGAGATACATACATACACACATGTAGAGAAGGCTTGTGGTCAGGGCAAGTCACCAGGACCCTAGTCTGTGGGAAACCCACCTCTGCTCTGTAGGGTAGAAATATTGCACTGGCAAGGTTCCCAGTGATGCCACTGAGCAGGTAGATGATAGAGATGCGATGCCATCCGGCCAGCTTCTCTAGGTCCCGCAGGATCGTCATTTGGAAACAGATTGAAACCAGACAGTGCAGGATCCTGCCAAGTTCAGAGTACAGGAGCTGAAGCAGCGGCCACAGAAGTCACGCCTGTGCTGGTGTTCTTTGCCAAGAGCTCCTGGTCTGGCCTCACCCACACCGCTACTCTCCCTCCCAGCAAAGGCAGCACGGCAAACCTCAGCAGGGCCAGCAGCTCGGCAACCCCGTGTGCCCCAGGAAGTGGCTGCCACAAGAAGCCTCATGTCAATCCCTGGGTTCCCCCACCCAGACAGGGGAAGCTTTAAACTGATGCTTACCCAGCATGGAGGAAAAGCGAGAGCCAGAGGCGGTAGAACTGGTCAGGGACTTCTGGATTTAGGAAAGGGAGGAGCCCACAGACATCATCCATGCAGTGCACCTAGGGCAGAAGTGGGGCTGTGAGGTGCACAGCCCGCACGGCCCTCGGCCAAGGCCTGGGCAGAGACTGGAGGTAGCTCTGAAAAAGGGGCTGTTCTCCCCTTTCCGTGCTGTATCGTGTCCCAACCCTTGTCTCCCACACCAAGTTACGTGTGACCCGACTCCCCCCATTCCCCGTAGCAGCTTTATGCCCTCCTTCTTCACCCCAACACCGGTGCAACTGAGACATCCGCATCTGCTCACCAGTGGAGCAGGAAGGTTGTGTTCTCCTGCTGCTTCCACAGAGGTCATGTGTTGGGATTTCACAGCTGCCAGTCCTAGTCCTAAACTGGTCTCCAAAGGACAGATGCAGCCAGCTCTGCCACTACAGTCTGGATCAGCAGGGGGGGGACAGGACACGGGACTCCCACCTACACTACAGCACAGTTGCCCCCAGATCTTGCCAAGCTGCTGAGGAGAAGAGGAGGGAGGAGGAGGGCAGCCCTGTGAACTGCCAGCTCCACCCTTACCTGAGAGCAAAGCGTTGCCTCCTCATGGAAGTAGCCCCGCATAAATTCACAATACTCCCGGGAGGTTATTTCACACCTGGAGGAGGCACAAGTGAGCAAACCAAGGAACAAGTCACTCATGGAGGGCACAACGGGCCATCCAGGGAAAGCCAGGCCTGGGCACTGAGTAATGATGCAAGCTGAGGAGCAACATAAGGAAGAACAGCACCTTCATTCTTGGCAAACCCAGAGCACTCAAGCTCCTCGAGTGCTCAGGGACTCCAGGCTGGGGCCAAGGTAGCCTGTCACAACCCAGCTGTCCATTCCCAATGAAAAGTGCACAACTCCCCAGCAAAAGTATTTAATCCCTTGGGATCAGAGTACCTCCAAACTGCAGGACCAGTTGAGCAAGATACCCTGTGGCATCAAAGACTCAGGCTGGCTGTTATCTCCTGCTTATCCCAGCATCCTGCTCTGTCTGGGAAACCTGTTATGGCTCCCTGTCTAATCCCACTTCCCAGCAGGGGTCTGGGCTGCATGTGGGAAGAACAAGGAGGACAAACAGCTGTGTCTACAGCCTGAAAAGCACCCAGCCCCTCTCCACACAGGTAAACTCATTACCTTCCTTTGGTCCCGATGCAGCAAGGCCTGCCTGTAATCACACAGTCCATGTGGAGGTGGTTGGTGTAATTCCCAGCACTGTTTTTTGTGCAGATCTGCAAAACAACAACAGGCTGCAGTCAGACAGCCCTGGCTTTGCTTGCTGTCTGCATAAAGTCAAAAGAGCCCCTCGGGAAGAAGCCAGTCCCAGAGGCAGGCTGGACAGGCTCCCTCTGACAGCAGGATGCTGCCAGACACCCTCAGTCAACACCTCCTCTCTACCAAGGGATGAGAACAGCCCCGAGGCTGAGTCAGTCTCCCTCACCCTGTTACCCTGACAGGGCCCAGGGCTTTCGTAGGCACAGAGGAACTCCTGTTATCGGAAGTTGGCTGGACAAAGCCACAGCTGCCCTGATCTGGTGTTTGTGACAACAAGCAGGAGTCTGCACAAGAGCCCCCCCTGCTTCCACCACCACAGCTGTAGCTCTGCGCAGTGGGATGCAAATGCCCTGTTCCAGCTGCCCGTACAGGCCCTATGACACGTGTGATGCTCACCGGCCATTTGGTGATGTCATCTGGCCACTCATGTGGCTCCATCGAGGCTGGCTGCTCACATACCCTGCAGCAACAGAAAGCAGAGATCAGCCCGAGAAATACTTGCCCCAGCACCAGGCAGGATCCCCCATGGAATCACCAAGCTGTCCCTGCCCCCAGGCTGCACTCCTGCAGCTCCCCTCTGTCCCTGGCAAGGGGCTGGTGACATGCTACATCAGATCAGCCAAGGCTGTGCTGACCGAAGCTGCAGCCTCCCTCCAGCGAGCAGAGATCACAGCTTCAGCACAAAGGCAGCCGGCCAGCAACTCGCTGGCTCCTTTCCAGGTAGGCACAACCCCCAAGGTGGGCGTTCAGCTGGTCTCAGCAACTCATCATCCCACAGTGACCAAGGCCAAAGGCATGCCGTGGGCTCCGGGACAGAGGAACATGACTGCTGTACCCCAGGAAGGGAGCCCGTGCAGGGGAGCAGGTGAGGAGAGGAAGAGGGAAGGCACCTGCAGCTCACAATAGGCCACTGTGTAGGTAAGCAGCCAACAACAGTGGAGACTAGGGGCCAGCAGAAAGATGGTCACACTCTGCCTCAGCCTCCCCTTCAGCGTCGGGGCAGAGAAGGACATCACTGTACCCATGTCCCTTGGAATCCAGAGCAGCTGCTGTCCCATCCAGCAGTCAGCTGGCCTGGGACTCTGTGCCCTTCTGACTCTGCTGCCACAGCAAAAGCCCTGTGCCCCCAGAAGGGCAGCTGGACTAGGCAGGACCTACCTGGGGTCCTGATGACAGACAGACCCAAACTGCCTCTTGCTTCCTGCCAGCATTGGTGTGCTGGGGTGATGGGGCCACTTCACCCACACGGCCAGCGTGGACTGCAGGAGAAAGGAAAGGTGTCACTGTGAAGCCCAGGGTGGAAGAAACATCAACAGAAGTGCCCCTGAACCTTCAGGGATGGCACAAAAAGGGCGACCGCGCTCACCGAGCACTCCTCCTCCGAGGTCTGCACGCAGCCCGATTTGTCGTTGCGCACACAGCAAGCCGAGTGCTTCTCCTTCTCCCGCTTGGCGCTGATGAAGCTGTGCACTTGCTGGTCCTGCCTCATACACGGCGAGAACTTGGCCCCTAGGTGGATCAGGGCCTCCTGGCAGAGACAGAAACACATAGCTCAGCCAAGGGGCAAGCGATGATTGCCTGGGGCAAAGGAGGCTGAGGGAACCATGGGGGCTATCCTAGCAGGACTCAAGGGTCCAGGGACAAGTCCTGCATGATGAAGCCCAACACATACCAGGCATAGTCTCAATATCTGCTTTGAAGAAGGCAAGCCCAGAAGAAAGGCTCGGGGATTTCCTTGGCCATGACCCCAGCCCCAGAAAAGCCAGTGCTGTGGCCAGGAAAGGTAACTTTGGGATATGACAGCCTTTCCCGGGGAGAATGGCATCAGGAAAGCTGTGTCACACCACACATCTCTGCTGTTTTCTCTAGCCCCATGCCTGGATTCATAGGAACAGGGTGCAAAACAGGGGTGCCAAGGTCTGTCCTGGCCTCCCAGCAGCCCATTCTGCAGGGTGTTTGGGGTCAGAAGCACGACTGCACCCTGTCAGTGATGGGGAGTCCAACTGATGGCAGCTGCCAGCACGAAGCTCCAAGCAGAAGAGGACTCCAGTCCCTGGGGTGGAGTGGCTGCAGCATGCAGGCCCCACATCAGTCCACCCACAGTCCCAGCCACTGACACTCACTGAGCTGGGGCCGATCCAGAAGTTTTCTTGCTGAACGTATTTGACATTTTCATAAACCCCTCTGTTTCGCAAGACCTGCAAGGAGACAAAGCAAGAGCCCCATGAGCTCATGTCCACAGGGTCAGTAAGCACTGGTGAAAACAGCACGCAGAATGAAAACAAATCTCCACAGCCCATGACTGAGCACCATGGCTCTCATGAACAGGCCTTCTGCAGGATCACGGGTAAACCCCCATCAAGGCATGGGCACCTTCATCTTGAGAATTCATTTAAAATGTCTATCTCTGGCTGCTTCAACTTTCAAAAAATCCTGGGGCCTGGAGACCTGGGAGTGGCTTGAGCACCTGCAAAAAGCTTCACACAGCTCAGAAGCATAAGCAGCACCTGCCGGCAGTGTTGGCCCAGATGCTGGTGACAGAGCTCCGAAAGCTGTCAGACTCGTAGGTGAGAAGCTCCCCAGGGCATCCCCTGCATGCAGCAGGGATACAGGTATAGAGATTATGTACCCCAGAGACCTTTAACAACACGTGGGAAGGCTGCAAACAGCTTCAGGACCAGCTCTCAAAGTCAGACGGGTCAGTTTTGCTCTTGGCAGAAGCAAAATCCTGCAACTGTTGCAAAAACTGAACTCAGGTTTGACATATTTCCTGCCATGAACATCCTTCTGGTCTCCACCAGGAGGGGAACAAGTTGTTTGAAAGGGCTCGCAGCAAACACGAGCAGAGCCTACAAAGAGCCCACCACGCTTTGTGCCGGATATAATTTGATGTCAAGAGTGATGTGGCTGCAGAAGAAGAGAAGGTGGCATGTGGGGGATCAGAGAGACAATGCAGGCGGCCCCCCACAGCTGGACACCCAGAGTCCAGCCATCGGGGACCTTAGGCAAGCAGCCAGTGCGCTGAAGATTAGGACGCAAGAGCCAGCAGCTGACAACTGAGACGCAAGCACGCTCCGGGCAAGTCAGGGAGTTGTACTCACTGAATCAACAGTTTCGTGTTGTGAGAACCCCACAGGGGCGATGCCGTAGATGCACACAGCGAGGATGGTGATGAGTGAATGCACAAAGGTGACCCAGTAAGTGAAGAAAGGCCTGGATGGAGGGAAAGGGAAAAGGCTGAAACCCAGGCATATTATAGCTACTGACAGAACACAGGAAAAAAACTGGTTTTCCCCAGGGACCTCATCAGAATCTGGGGCACAGGGCCAGCATCGGCTGGGGATGCACGAGATTGCAGACAATGACCTGAGGTCTTGCTGGCAGACAGACCCTGTTTCCTCAGGCTCCCCCATTACACTGGGGAAGCCCCACACTTTCCCAAGAAAACATCCCAGAGAACAGTTAAGCCTGATGCCAAAGTGTGCTGTACGCCTGAAATCATCATTTCAGGGGAATGATCAGAGGCAGGGATAATTGAGCCTTCTGTTCATCACGGGACAGTGGTGTGGGGCAGAGACCTGCATCCCTGCAGGGTAGCAGAGCTACAGCCACCCAAACCAAGAGAGGAGCAGGGTGAGCTCCCAGTGCATGGTGGCATGAACACACTACTGCCTACTGCAGCTTGCAGTGCACTTCAGGGGTACAGACTGGGGGGGCTCTTACCACCAGGTTTCACCCAACCACCCCAAGGCAGTGACCTGAGTCACCAAGGGGCCACCACAATCACTCGCTGGTTTTGTTGGGACCCCTTCTACAGCTGCAGCTCTCACCTGTGATCATCCATGTCCTCAATCTGCCGCTTGACATAGCTGTCGATGCGCTTGCGGTATGTACGGTTTGTCAGCTTCCCCACCATGCCCAGGCCATACGGCCTCTTCTCCTTGGCAAAGAGCTTCCTGACAGGGACGGCGATGCGCTGGCCACGCTTCTGGGGGCCGACACTCACCACCTCCTGCCGCAAGCGGACCTTGGGCTGTGACAGGGCCCCATCCTTTTGCTTCCTCCAGCCTCGTTCCAGTGGGCTGAAATAAAAGGTTGGACAGCACTGGTTTAAGAAGAATGTGGGCAGCAAGTCGAGGGAGGTTCTCCTCACCTTCTACCTCTGCCCTAGCTCTGGAGGACTGTGTCCAGTTCAGGGCTCCACAGTTTAAGAGAGACAAGGAGCCACTGGAGAGAGTCTAGAGGAGGCTACAAAGATGCTGAAGGGACTGGAGCATCTCTGTGCTGAGGAAAGGCTGAAAGCCCTGGGGCTGTTCAGCTGCAGAAGAGCAAACTGAGAGGGGAGCTGATCAATGCTGATCAATAGCTAAAGGGCCCATGGGGGGCAAGAGGATGGGGACAGACTCTTGTCAGTGGTGCCAGTGACAGGACAAGAGGCAACAGGCACAAACTGGAACCCAGGAGGTTCCGTCTGAATAGGAGAAAAAATTCTTTGCTGTGAGGGTGTCAGAGCCTGGCCCAGGCTGCCCAGGGGGGTTGTGGAGTCTCCTTCTCTGGAGAGATTCCAAACCTGCCTGGACAATGTGATCCTGGGCCCCCTGCTCTGGGTGA
>JANHFX010015943.1:0-12063 GCA_027560015.1 Chloroceryle amazona
ATCATCCTCTGGAGATGCCCTTCTGCCTCCCTAAATTGTAAGGAAATTACAGGGTATATATAACCGAGTTTTCGGCTCTTACTCCCCCCACCATCTGACAGGAGCCGTCAGAAGCAAAGGGAGGGTGCGGGACTGTTCCGACACGGGTTTCCCCGGGACGCTCCGTTGAAAGCGCCGTTGGTAGCGGAACGCAAAAAGGGGAAAGGGCCCTGAGAAACCCCTCCTGCGCCTGCCCTCCGCCCCTTCCCTTTACTGAGAGGTGTAGATCTCCCTTCCTGGGGTGATTCCACCAGCCTGAGGGCTGGGCAGCAGCAAGCTCTTCATTTAATTAAAAATCAATAACCTAATAGCAGCTTTTGAAATATCTTTAGCCTCAGGGATCAGAAGAGGCCAAAGCCTTTGTGCATGCCTTCCTGAAGCGTAGCATGCCCCAAAAGAAAGATGAAATCATCCAGGATATGTTAACTCGGAAAGCTGTAGTCGTTAAGCACTACTCCAAAAACAAGGCAAAGCCAAAGAGGAAGAAAACAAAAGGGTTTACTGCCAAGCAGAGGCGGGAGATGCGTCTCTTTGAAATTGAGCCTGAACAGCAAAGGTAAGATCTTAAACCTTTTCCGTGGGTAATAGAAGTGGGAAGTACATCAGAAGTCAAAGCAGCGGCACGTACACAGGGACCCTGACTGACCCTCGAGGGTGGGAAGTCAGCCTGAGACTGCAGCTGTGGCATTTCATGGGGAAAACAACAGTGCTCTGTATAGCTGCTTGTCACAGGTTCTCCTTCCTTTGGGATAACTACATAGAACAAGGAATCAAACCCAAATTCAGTCGCTTCTGATTGCCCTTTTTAAAGTTGGACTGCCTGTGACCCCAGTCAAACTTCTGCCTCGGGTTCCTCCAGCTAATGCATGTTGAATACAGCCCCTGCTGCTGCTAACAGGTAAAAGACTAGAGATCTCCTTGGCGTTAGACATAGCTTGGTCCTCTAAAAACACATCACCAGCTGGGGTTGGCAGAGAGAAGCATACAGAGTTTGTGGTCTTTTTTCCTAAAGCAAACGGGTTTGGAGCGGGCTACCTCACAGGCTATGCGAGGAGGGTCCAGAGCTTACAAATGTGAAGTCTTAACTCTGCTGTAAATACGGATTAATCAACTGATAGATTTTTTGATAATTAAGTTCTCGCAGAATATTTTTGTCTTTCCCTGCAGATATGCCATCTTTCTGCCACTGCACGAGCTCTGGAAACAGTACATCAGAGACCTGTGCCACGGACTTAAACCAGACGCGTAAGTTAAGATCTTTTAAAATCAATGTGGTTTTCATTTAGTAGATATTTCCAGGTCTTCTGAGTTACTGCTTGAAACATCACAGTTACTTGGTAAGGATATGTACCATCTCTGTAAGCCTTGACCACAAGTTCAGTAGTCAGTCACATTTTGTAAGCCTAAAACATTCCATATAATTTTCTTTCCTTCTCTGATCTCCCCTCCTCTTCAAGGCAACCACACATGGTTCAGAGCAAACTGCTAAAAGCTGACCTCCATGGAGCTATTGTTACAGGTATTCTGTTTGTTTGCTTTCATGAAATCATCTGAAGTAGACCCTCCTCTATTTCAGGGGTTTAGTTTTAAATTCCTTTCAGTATCATTAACTCTACAACCACGTAACTGATCGTATGTTGATGGCTTCTTTCTCTACTTAGTGCTAATTACTTTTCAACTGCTCTCAAAAATCATGTTTTGGGCTGCAAAGATTAATGGCAGCTTTTCCCAGTGATTGCTTCTACATCAGAGTATCGCAAACCAGTTTTTAAAGCCATGAGTACAAGAGCATCTGAAGTTTTCTAATACATACTTGTTTTCTTTCAGTCACAAAATCTAAGTGCCCCTCTTATGTTGGGATAACAGGAATCATTCTACAGGAATTTAAACATGTCTTCAAAATTATCACTAAAGAGGACAAGTTAAAAGGTACAGAAGACTTTTTTTTTTCAGTGCTTTTCACAACCTGAACAATCAGAAGTTTCTTAAACACACTACTTACCTTACACCTCCGAGTACATTGTTTTATACTGGTGCTTTTAGTTCTCTGCATAGTGTCAGAAGTCAGTGTCTTTACTGATCACGTAATGGGCTGATATCTTACCAAAAAAGTGTCTCATTAGGAATTAATTTTAAAAAAAGGCATTTCTGATGAGCCCAACATGATTATGCACGTGGCTCATTCATCCAATTCCTAACTTTGGTGATTTGGGTTTAAATTTTAGAGGCTTTGGTTATTTTCCTTCTCTTGCTAAAGCATAACCCCCTTGAAACGGGGCACAAATTCACAGATGTGTGTGAATATCATCCCCTGGTACATCAGTATATTTGTATAACGGGGATTTACTTTAGTCCATTTCTGCTGATTTTTTTCTTTTTGCATTTTCAGTTGTTCCCAAACTTAACAACGTGTTTAGCTTGGAGCTTGACGGCTTCATTTCCTACATCTACGGAAGCAAGTTCCAGCTTAGAGCAAGTGAGCGATCTGCAAAAAAATTCAAGTTGAAGGGGACTATTGACCTATGATTTCATGGCAAATCAGAAGCATTGCTGGAAAAGTCTGCTGTTTTCTGTCAGCTTAAAGACCAGATTGAAAATGGAAGAGCTACGTGAAATATTCCTAAAGCATTTCTTCTTCCTGAAGAACGACTAGTAGCTGTTGTTTTCAAATCAGTCTCTCAGACTGTTGCAGTCCCTGTATCTGGTTTGTTATTTGTATCTAACACTCTGGCTTTGATTAAATTTACATGATTATTATTGGTTACCCGACTTCTGTTGCCATTCCTCCTCGCAAACTCGCACAGTGAAAACCGTATCTTGTAACCGTGACGGTATTGTTGCCTTCTGTACAAATTAGGCTTTATCTGCTGATTATACACCTCCAGTGACACTGTAGGGGATGACAACTGCTCTTTTCTAGTCACTGTTCCTGGGGCCAGCATCACCACCTTTGCCTGGAACAAGCATATGCAGCTCAGCTGTTTCAACCGATAGGTTTTGCGTCCCCTCTCTCCCTCCCTGCAGTTGGTATCGTTACGGGTAACGCAGATATAAGGGAAAATATAAACATACTCAACATGTAACACAGCCCTGCAAGATCTTTGCTTACCAATAACATATTACTTTAAGTTTAAACCAGACATGTCTATATTGTCATGCCAGAGTGCAGGGAACAACACGTCACCTAAGAGGGAAGCCCTTGAAGCTAGAAATTCCAAGATGGAAGTGACCCCCATTTGATCTTGTACTTCAGTTACCACAGAATTCCTTTATAAATATTTAGCTTCTATTTATAGGGCTTTACCCTATGTTGATATCTATTTAGACATGGTGTCTATGTTATACATTGAAAAATTACTTCTATTCTTATTAAAATATACATGTTACATACAGTACACTTAATTTATATTGCCTGTTTGCAAACACTACATGACTGGAACACAAGAAGTCAGGTAGGTTAAGTTCTAAGCTCACCAACCCCCCTTAATACAGCCCCGCTTGTGAAGAAGCTTCTGGCAGTTAAACCGTTTATAAACATCTGGGTTTTGCAGCAGCCTGCAACAGGGGTTGTAACGGAGACCCCATACCTGCACCAGCAGAGACTTCTTCAGCTTTGAGTGCCTGTGCTTCCTGCATTCTCAGCCTCTTTTTGTCTCACTTTTGTCTTTTTTACTATATACTTCCAGGATCCTATTCTGATTGCCCAGATTACAATCTTACCAACTTATTTGGGAGGCAGAAGTGACCCCTGTATTTAGATCACTTAACATTTTCCTGTTACAGAAGAGCAGCCTCAATGGTGTTTAGGTTATAAAAGTAGCTCTCAGAAGCTTTGCATTTAAATTATGAAGTTGAATTCCAGATCAAATGAAAGATCTTGATCTAGGAAGAGGAGTTTTTCCCTGCCACCATTCAAGTTTTTGTAGCCAACGAGGGTCACTTCTTTCAAGAGCACATAGCCATTCCTCACACGTGGCACACACCAAAGCCTAGTGCTGGAGCGAGGAGCACAGCTCCAGCCTGAGCTCTGAACTGCGCTGCAGGGCACACAGCCCATTTATCTGCCATGAGAAAGCCAGAGATCATCACCACCTCCAACCCTCCCCAGCCCTGTGAGAACACTAAGTGCCTGTCAGCCCTCGCTCCCTTGGCCTCCAAAGCTCCTACTTCCTTTCTGGACCTGTTCCTGGGAGATGTTAGAGGGGAGCTGCAGCTCCCCGGCACGATCCCTCAGACAAACTAGATTCAGCATCATTGAACCAGACTGATCTGGGGTAATCACAACAAGAGCAATACTGGTTTTCAAGAACAACAGACTGCTGCTCTGCACCCCCTGAAGTCAGGAGACAGAGCAGCTGCTGTGGGAATAAACTTTGTTGCCACTCTGAAGCACTGCCCTTGAGATGGGGAACACTGTTTTTTCAGAGATGAGTGTTTCATACAGGGAAATACAGTCATTTCACACCAGTGAGAAACAAGGAGAAAGAAACACTAGGAAAGCTTTTGAAAATACAGATAAATACACCTGAAAGTGCCAAAGAGTCAGAAGCTTTTTTTTAAATGAATTTACATCCGTGAATTAAGAACAATCCGTGTTAGAGTTGTGGACACAAGTTATTCTACCTAGCGCACTACTCCTCTCAGCGTTCTCTGGTTTCCTGGGAGAGGTCAGAAGGAAAACCAAAGTGGCAGAAAGCATAAATCATAGCAAAAACTTTCCTTACAGGACAGTGACCTAATTTGAATTTTGCGCATAGCCTTCAGTGTAGCATCTAATTAAGACATCTGTTAAATGTCTATAATATTAAATTAATAGGGGGAAGCTAATAGAACTTTATTGGCGTAGTCCGGTTAATCAACATTAAGGGCCTTTAATGGATGTCTTAAAGAGACATCATTAATGGGAATGCCATACAAATTGGAATTAGGCACAATCACATTTCACTGCGCTGCGAAGGACACACCATATTCCACCATATGGACACAGAAATGAGCACAATACAACTTCCCATAGCTACTGGCATTTCCATTTTTCAACCTATTTCAGCAGCCAAAAAAAGACAAATGCTGCCTAGCAGTGCCTTCGATAAATAGCAGCAAGGCATCCATTATTTACAGCAAAGAGTGCTGAAGAGATCTTCAGAGGTCTCCTCAAGGTAATCACATGCTAGTAGCACATAAAGACGGCTGACAAATGAAGAATAACAAGAGCTGAACAGCCAACGCATCCAAGGCGCCTTTAGTGCAGTTGGTAAATCACCTGAAGAGGCCTTCTTGTAATGACTCGGGGAGGTGTCCCCAACAGCCCCCATAAATCACTTCAGCCAAGTCACTCCCGCAGACCCCTGGTATTACTGTCTACCCCTCAGCTCCCTGAGCCAAACCCCCATCCCACCTGCTTTCTCCACAAGATGACTCTCTCCATCTTTCACTAGAACACATTAAACTCTCCACTGCTTCTGAAGGAACCTCCTTAGAAACTGGGTAATGTGGAAATGACTGCTCACCAGTCCTCCCCTGCTGATTCATCTCTTCATTAGCTGAGACAGTAAATACTTAATGGATTTAATATTAGAAAATTGGCGAACTAATCACAGCTGTCTGTAATATGCCTCTTCCTTCATATGTTCACCACTAAACTGCATGCAGAAGAGACGTTTTTCATTATGATTTTTATACCTAAACTCTCACTAAAGGAAAGGCTAACCAGGGAATAATGAACAATGACCAATATGCTCTCGTGCTGTTACACACATTTCTGCTTTCCTCTTAATACACGTATGCGATATATTTATAACCCATCTGAAGTGAAAAAATTGCAAATAATCCAGACACTGGATTTGGAACATTTAAGCAAGAATGAGAGAACAAACAAAAAACCTGCCATAATTTCTGTTTGAACTTCAAAATAATTAATTGTAGGAAATGCTTGAAAAGCCAAGTCACATCCAAGAAACACATAGAATTAAATCACAGCGGCACATAGCTGACAATAACTCTGTATGTTCAAGCCACCCAGCTTTTTGGAGAAGTTTAAGAGAACATAAAATTCTGATCCAGAGCCTTTTTAAATAAACTCTCATGTCTTGGACAAGTCTGTCCCTCCCTCATTCTCCATCGTAGCATTTTAGATCTAAGAGGACTTGTGCCAATGTAAGAGGTTAAAAATAATTTCTAAGCCTCTTACAACCTTTGAGCAAGCAATTCTTGTTAAACAAACTTTAAAATAATTTGGAACTGTTCAACTTAGCCCTTAATAAGTAGCTGCACCTTGCAAAGGAGAAGTCCTGGCAAGGGCTACTAGTATTTTTTCCTTAGAGCAATGCCTCTGTCGAACTGGAAGAGGCCAGGCTGTGGCTGTGCCAGGCTGCTATGATCTGGAAAAGGAGGATTCTTGTTCCAAGATGTGTACATAAAAGGCAGGCAAACCTGGCTTAGCTGGTTTCACCATAATTTGCAAATCACAGGTTTAGAAACCTTGACTGGAAACATTTGTGGTGTTTTCTAATAGAAAGAGACCAAACTACAGCACGAGAAAGAGCAGGAAAGGAAAAAAAAAAGGCCAGTGTTCAGATGGCATGGCTTTCATTCAGGGAAGGAGAACCAGTTTGCTGGGGGAAACAAAGCCCGGTGAGAAAAGCTGCAGGTAGTTGTTGGTGTGACAATGGTAAATCTGTGCATCATCTGCAGGCTTCCAGCTTTCTAGGCAACAAGATACTCCAGTTTTGCTACAGACTGCACATATCACACACTAACCAGCTGGAGGTGATTGGCTCTTCTCCACACCAGCACTTTTTCTTTACTTCTGGTATTTATAAAGCTTTTATAAAAGACTGAGAGATAACCTTTAACATTCTACAAATAAATACAAAGCAGTTCTTGAAAAGTGAACAAAAGCCACAGCATACCATCTAAAAATTATAACATTTTCTCTGTTTCCAAGGAAAACTATGTCCTTGGGTGTTAGGCAGCAGGGCTGGGAAACGCTGAGCTTGCAACAGAGATGTTACAGCATCCCAGGCCTACAGTGTGCTGGGTGTTTCTGTTGGTGTGCCCCTGCCCAGTACACACACTGAAAGAACTACTGAAAGATTTGTCATCAAATAACTTACAAATCTAATAGCTTACATCTTCACCTATAAATCCTTTCTTAAATAGTATCCTTTGCTTCATATAACCAGATCAGCTCACTTATTTTTTCGACACTGCCTTCTACTCTTTTTAAAATTCACTTAAAGCAAAGCCGTGACGTCAGGCGAGACCCACGGTGCTGATTAAACCCGAGACACCATCCTGCTCCTCTGCATGTCACACATTTTCAGGAAACAGGGGCAGTGTCTTCTCAAAACCAGCACTGCTTTTATCTGAACAGGGCAGTTCCTCAGCCCCTTACCAGAGCAGTTACACGTGCCCATTTCCCAGTTACATGTCCCAATAACATACACAGATTTTCTAACAAACAAGCAGCTCTGGTCACCTTATCAGCTCTGCTGCAGTCCCTAACACCTTCACACCGACAACCACCGGATGGCTAATTCCTGGCTCCTGCTGTTCCTACTCCTCCTTAGCACACAATACAACTGCCCTAAATGATTTCCCTTGGCCTCCACAATGACCTTACCGTAGGCAGTGCGAGTACAAGGCTTCAGCGATCCACGAGCAATCCTTTCCGGCTCCAAAAGCCACGTTGTCTTTGTCCTACACCCCATGCAAAGTTTGAGCAGTACAAGCAGGACAGAAGGTCCACGATAGCTAGCAACAGCTAAACCAAGTGCCCAGCTGGCCTCTTTAGCAGCATCAGAACTCCAAACAGGCTCTCTTGCTATGGGAAACACCTGAGTACTTTGAGAGGCTAACCCTTGTCAGCTGTGCCCCATACTCCACCTTCTTCCACCCAAGCTGGGCTCATTAGCATGCAGGGTCTTGGTGAGGAAAGCACATTAGCTGACCTACAAAATATGCTCACTGTCATTTGTCTTGTTAAACAAAACCTGGACTTATAAAGCTTCTTATGCTCCAATATTCACCAGACCATGGTCATACGTACCAGGTCAAATTATACATTGACAGCAGCCAGCTTCGTGGAATTCCACAGGCATTTGACCCACCTTTGTCTCTCACTCCCTTAATTCTGTCACTCCTTGAGTAACTAACTCCAATTCTGAGACACCATCCCTACAGCTTGTGATGAAAAGGTATTCTTTTGGTTAGGCAGAAATCTCCCTCAGTGTACTGGTTTAATTAAATTAATGAACGAAAGTGAAAAATAGAGGATCAAGCTGAAAGGAGCAGTTACATCTGGCAAACACAAACCTCCTGGGCTACCCTCTACCTGCAGCTGGGTTTTGGCACCTGGCCTCCACACTGCCTGCTGGCTAGGGATTATGGAGAACTGCAGAGAACCCAGCGACAGCTAAGCCTGAAGGAAGAGCTCTCCCTCTTTAGAAATCATCAGAGAACTCTCTTTTGTTGTATTAGTCAGATCAAGTACAGTACCTCGCAATGATTAAAACAGAAAAATATACAACTGATTAATATATATAACTATTAGCTTTCAACTATTATTACAAAAATAAATTCAGCCTTATTTCTTTCAGTTCTCAGAAGGAGTTCCTAACCTCATGACATATGTGCACACTTTTGACCGAGACACTAATCTTAAAATACACACAAATATATAACAGTATGGTTAGAAGATTAACTATAGTATTCATATAGGAGTTTCTGGGAAGTATGATATCTCCAGAAATGCCAAAGGACTTTGGCTTGACATCACAAACTTGAAATCAATAACCAAAATTGAATATAAATGCTAAAATCCTCATATGCTTGTTAAATGCAAAAGGCAAGGCTTCAAAACCGAACCCTCGAGCTTGACTGCACTCGTCCAGGAGTCAGGGCCACACAGCTCTGGGGTATCAGCCCCCAGTAGACTCCACTTAATAGCACTGTTACTGTGTGAAGGAGGGAAAACCAGGAATATGCACTTCTTGTGTTAAACTAATCCCATAAATCTGAATCAAATGAATGGGGGGAAGAGAGGGGAGCGGAGGGGGCTGGTGCAGACATTGTCTGCAACACTCTACCACGAATATTCTTCCTCTAAAGGATTATTTCAAAATTATGGACTCAGAAATATTCAGCTGGATAGTTCTTGGGTGACTGAGGTGCTCACTGAAGAATTTAAATGGTGTTATAGCTATTGAACACCCCATTATATGGCTGCCTAATTAATGTAAATGATAGTTATGTCTCACTCACAGAGGATTATTTTACACGGAGGAAAATCTCCTCGCTGCCACAGTAGCCATTTCGATAGTTTTTATAGGAGCAGTTGCATTATGGCTTCACTGAGTAAAAGGTAAGTAGCCGTCCTAAATAATGAAGATTGAAGGTTTAATAGTCCCAATAAAGAATCCTGCAGGTTTTTTATTTCAAAAATTAGAGTTTGATTGCAAGCGTATGATAATGAGAGGGAAAAGAGCACTGGCACATGGAATCCTTCTGCAGCCCAGGCTCCTTGGGAACTTCCACTTCTGCACAGACACAGAAGAACAAGGACAGAAAATAAGCTCTTCTTTACTTTTCATAGAATCCTTGAGGTCAGAAAGACCTTTGAGATCATCATGTACACCCATTAACCCAGCACCGCCTGGGCACCAATGAACCACGTGCCTCAGCACCACATCTACGCAGCTTTCACATCCCTTCGGCAAAGGGGACTCTACCAGTGCCCTGGTCCAAGGCTTCACTACCCTTTCTGTGAAGGAATTTTTCCTGATATCCAACCAAAACCTCCCCTGTCACAACTTGAGGTCACTTCCTCTTGTCCTGTCACTTGTTACTCGGGCAAAGAGACCAACCTGCACCTTGCTACAACCTCCTTTCAGCTAGTTGTAGAGAGTGGTAAGGTCTGTCCTGAGCTTCCTTTTCTCCAGGCACGACAGGCTGTCCAAGCCCCAGGCCTCTCCCCGGGGCAACATTTCACTGGGTAAGGATATGCTTGATTGTGCCCGTTACACTTAGAATGGTGACATGAACAGCTGTACGATCACGTACGCACAAACACCCTCAAATACCGTGAGGAATCCATCCTAGACCCATCTGAGCGATGATATGCAGACATTAACCAGCCCTGCAAACTTGTTTCAGAAGTGTAGCCGTTTACAGCAACTCCTTTGTGCGAGGCGATAGTCAAGGGACTCAGCATTTCTGTTACGAGACCCTATTTCCAGGGTTATCTATCAGAGATTACTACAGCTATAAAAATTCAAATGA
Source organism: Chloroceryle amazona (assembly GCA_027560015.1). Taxonomy (NCBI): domain Eukaryota; kingdom Metazoa; phylum Chordata; class Aves; order Coraciiformes; family Cerylidae; genus Chloroceryle; species Chloroceryle amazona. The sequence goes on from JANHFX010015943.1 coordinate 10,318, forward strand.
GATTTAAAACTTGGCATGAGCATTCTCACTTGAGATCTACTATTTTTTAAGCAAATCTTTACAGGAAAAGCTAAAAGTTTACTTGTTTCACTTGTTATTTTAGGTCTCTATTGCTATATAATTCTCAATCTAGGTTCTTACGCGCTCCCCATCGCAGTACTCAAGTAATCTCTTTTCACAGCTGCATTTTCAGAATGGCAGTTCTGAGCTAGGACAATTGACTTGACATTTGTTTCTCCAAACAGCAAACCTCCGAGAAGGGTTTTAAAAGAACTTCTGTTCCAAGGCAGCCACTTTTTTTTTTTTTTTCAGCAATAAAGCACCACATGTGTTTTAGCAAGTAAAAAGTGGCAACAACATTAACCTGAATTATGGTAACAATGACTACACAACAAGCTGGCTGGGGATTTGCAAACACAATCTCCAGATGTCTGCAAAAGATCTGATTTATCAAACGCACTCCAGGCAGGATTTGTTGTGGATTTGTGTGCTTCCTAATAAAAAGAGGTCTGTAGTATTTATTTACTGTTAGTGTCGGTGAAAGATGCTACCCTTGTGACATCTTTCAGAAAGGTGATTAGATCCCTTTAGAATAATCCACAGGATAAAAGAGAAAGCCACAGACCCTAGAAACTGAAGTCTGGAATCACCAGTGAGAAATGATACAGGAAGAAGCTAAAGGTTCAATACAGGGAGGGGAAAAAGAGAAAAACAACAACCAAACCAACCAACCTCAGATGGTACCAAGCACAAAGTCCAATGAACTCTGCAGGGACAGGGCAGAAAGCCTAAATGCAAGCCATGGAGAGTGCAGCCAGCACAGCCTGTGGCCATTTGAAATGCTTCCCTCTGTGGAGCCTTAGAAGCAGCATGCTGAAGAGTAAATGCTCCTTTTACTTCTGGGTTCAATCCACTGCCTTGCTGCTGAGGCCGTGAGGAGAAGCCCCAGCTAGTGCTTACTTTAGGGATGATTTTTGTGGTGCTGTACAGAAGCCAGACTGCCACAGACACACTCTTCCCGAGCAGGTCTCCGCAGATAAGTTCTGCATGGAAATAACTCACCACTCATGTTAGTGGAAGAGTGGCACAGGTACGGGCAGGAGCAGTGGGGCTGTTCAATTTATGTTCCTTCGCCTTCACTCTCAGTTTTGCCGTGCAGCAGCTTGGACTAAACCCAGTTGCTTCATACAAAGAATACAGGGTCCCTTACAGCCTAGGCTCAATACCCAGGGGTAAAATGCAGACACACTTAGGTACATACACAGAAATCAGTAAAACACACGATCCCCCTTTTTAATTTTGCATTTACAGGGTGCAAACCACACCTTTAGGACAGCACAGCTTCATGGTAATTACCTTTGTTGCTGCTTTGTTGTGCTGTTCTGTTTTGGTTGCGGGGTCTTTTTGTTTGGGGTTTTTTTAAATAACAAAATTGGGGTGATTCTTCAGGATCGCTTTGAAAGCACAGGGCTTACCCAGAGAATGTTAAAAAACTGAAGAGTTTATCAAGGCTTTCTTCTGTTTAAAACAAAATAAGCTACTAAGGTGAACAGATTAAGTAATCAAGCTCAATTAAACACATGCTATATGCACTGTAACAACACTCACTGGTTAGTGAAGAAACAGTCACAGAATGGCAGAGGTTGGAAGGGACCTCTGGAGATCATTCAGTCCAACCCCCCTGCCAGAGCAGGGTCACCCAGGGCAGCCCACACAGGAACAGAGCCAGGTGGGTCCTGAAAGTCT
>JANHFX010015949.1:0-17770 GCA_027560015.1 Chloroceryle amazona
CACGGCCCAGCACCGCAGCAGCATGGCGCCGGCAGCCGCCGGGACCGGCCGATTGCTTGGCGCCGGCAGCCGCCGGAACAGGCCAACCGCGCAGCCCTACCCCGCCGGAGCCCAGGGCCGGCAGCCGCGGGGACACTGCGCCCGTGGCGCAGCCGCGTCCCGCCCCGCCGCTGGGATCCCGGCCTCGCCCCGCCGCGCAGCCGCAGCTGAGCCCTGTGGGGAAAGCGCGGGAAGGTGCGTTATGCCATCGCTGGCTGGTCCTCTGCGCGGTGCGGTGCGATCCGCCCCGCTCCCCTCACAGCCCGGCGGCCGGCCCGCCGTGCCCCACAGCGGCCGCTCCAGTGAGAGGGTCGAGCCTGGGCGGCGAGTTACGCACAAAGGCCCGCGGTGCTTGTGTCCCAGCTGAGAGTCTTCTGGAGGCAGCTCGCTCCCGTGCGGGTTAAATTAGTCCGTGGAAGCGCAGTCCTGCGCATCCCTCGGCTGAGCGGTGCGGAGCGGCGGCGGGAAGCCCGGTGTGGGGTCCCTTCCCCGCGGGAGCGCCCTCAGCGTCCTGCTCGCTTCGGTGTTACCGGCGCTAGAAGCCGCTGTTCCCGCAGGGAGCCCGGAGGGGCTGCGGCAGCTGAAATGACGCCTGTGGGGACACAGCCCGTGGGGCTTGCGGACTGACCCGGGACACAGGGGCATGGCAGCTGGGTGGGAAGGGACCTTTCGAGCTCATCTGGTCCAACTCCCCCGCAGGGAGCAGGGACAGCTGCAACCAGAGCAGGGTTCTCAGAGCTCTGTCCAATCTCCCCTGCAATGGATGAGACATCGATCACCTTTCTGGGCAACCGGGGCCAGGGTCTCACCACCCTCAGGGTAAACAATTTCCTCTTTCTCTCCAGTCTAAACCTCCCTTCTTTTAGTTTAAACCCATCACCCCTTGTCCTGTCGCAACAGGCCCTGCTAAAAAGACTGTCCCCATCTTTCTTATAGACCCCTTTAAGTACTGGAAGGCATCGGGTGTCTCGGCCCCTTGAGGAGTCTGCCCTGAGGAGTCCTCCAGTCCTGTGCCATCGGTCAGCCGGCCACAGGTCCCCTGCTCTACGCAGCCTCTGAGGTGAGCTGCTGGTTCTGTACATCCCCTCTGCACACCCACGGCATTGGTCCTGTGCTTTTCAAATCGTTTGAAAGCTGGGACAAGCTTTTGTCGTATATAATTAACTATGAAGTGTATCAGAGAAAATGCAACTCAAAAGAATCCCCCCTCGTGTGTTGCTTCCATTCAAAAGTCCGTGCCATAAGAAAAGTACCACCGACTTCATTTTCAGATAATTTTTAACCTAAACAATTTTCAAGCATTCTGTATTACAAAACAGAAAACGATACAATTAATGGAAGAAGTCAAAATGCTGGGGTCACTTTGTTTCCACATGAATACATAAAAATGGACAACACATTAAATAAACATTTTGTTATTAACAATTAGAAATATTAACACCAAAAAATCATGTATAAATTAGGAAATAAATGTACAAACTATTTCCAAAGTGCTCTTTCAAATACATTATATACACAACATTCAAGAAGTTCTTAATGTAAGACATTTCAGATTGATGTAATGTTGCTGTTTCATTTGAAGTGTTGTTCGTATTCTCTCAAAAGTATTTCAGCACTTTCAAAAACCACATAAAAGGCATATTTCCAAGCTGGCAAAGAGCAATATTGCATTCTTCTGGCTACTTGTAATATTAATATATTGTAAAGAAAACAATCTTACTTCCTTTCTCCTCCTTGCTATTTGAGAGTACTTTACGTGTACGAAAACACCATCAAGAAAGATGAGAGAAATGAGGACCGACTTAAAAAAAGAAAAAAAATCTTCTATTTTTTCAGTAATGAAAGTTATTAATGCTGCAAGGGCAGTGTTTGGACAAGATTTAATAGTAAACTCTTTAGCTGTCCAGGTAATGACTTTCCTCTACAGGAAAAAAAAAAACCAACAATGAATTGAGAGATCTTTTATTCTCCTCGTGGTCTTGGTTTTTCAACGTATAAAGTACTAGAACTTGAAATCCCCTAAGTACACAAGGTCAGACAACGAAAAGGAGAAAATCCTACAGAAGTATTTATTCTATGCTGTAAATTTGCAGTGGATTTGTATTAAAAAATGCTCACAGAGTATAGTCATCTGCCCTTTTGCCTCAGAAGTTTGGACGTGTTTATTTCGTTCGGTATTTATATGAGCACTTTACAAGTGCTTTTTTTTTTTCCAACACTTTATAAGAACATAGAAAACTGAATAGAAGTGACATTGTTCATACTGGCTTTTACATACCACTAGTTTTTATACCTAATTTCTCCCTCTCTAGGTATTATTTCACTGGTTGACCCCGTTAATAGTTCTCCTCTCTATATGCATAACATTTTTTCACGATTAAAGCTGAGTTTGGTTGCTTATCTGCAATAAAGATGGATTTTTGTCTTTTACTTCTGAACTATTTCTGTCAAGCTACAAGAGAAAAAGAAAAGTGACGATGAGCTGTAAGAACAGTAGACCAAAAACTTTGACAATATTTACGGTTATAATGCTTGCTGGAAAATCTAAGCAAGGGCATTGGAAGAATCACAAATAAAGAAGGATGTCAGCCACCTGCTTGCAAAATTTGGCATAAAAATGTGTATGCAAGATATAAAAGTTGGAGTGGCATATTTATGACTGGAGTTTTGCCACGTGTTTTTCTCAGCTAAGCACAATATAAAGCAATACTGACGTCTAGCAGGCTGATAGCTGCAGATCTCAGAGCTCCCTTCTATTCTTTCCACGATAGAAATACTTTTGTTCACACGGATCCATAAAAGGTGCCTCTAGTGATTAACTTTTTCATGAGTCTAGGTTTTGATTCTTTTTCTGTACCTTTTACAGCAGAAATACGGACTTAAGCAGATTACTGAATTGTAAAGACTTGGGTAGTTAGCCCTGGTAGGTATTGCAGAAGTTGTAGGTAATTTTATTTTTAAGATACAGCATAGAACTGTCTTCACATCAGGAATGCATCCATCCTCTTATTATTAACAAGTAAAGAGCCGTGGATTTCAGAGGCTGGCAGGTGATCTTCAATGCACTCCACTAAAAGAAGATCAGTGACCTACCCCGGGCTCCCTCCCTGGACTGGGATGTGACTGAATGGCTTTGTACAGAGCCAGCCTGCAGAACAACCTGGCTGCTTTCCAGAGTGGGGCACAACTGTGATCAAATGATCCTAAAGCTATTTAGAAACATCAACAATGGGGCGAGGGGTGGGGAGAGGGGGCAAATGAAAAACTTCTGCATTGTATCAACATACAGTACTATACACAGCACCAAATATCAAACCATTAAAGCATTGTCTTGTTACCAGTAGTGCACTGCTTCATATCCAGCATGAAATGAACACTGTTCACATACAGACGCTGCTTTGTGCTAAGGGGTAACCAACATATTACGATTAATCAAAACTGCCTGTACATCCAGTTCAAAAGATGGAGATACTATTGAAATGAATCTGACACAGGATCATATTCTTTTATTGCTGGTAATTTCCATATTGTCCCTATAAAGAAAAAGGAGAAATAAAAATGTTGGGAGAAATAATGTATACAAAGTTTACAGATAATTCCTTCTCAGTCTATGAATTTCGAAAGATGCACTGCAGCATCACCAGTATGCCTGCACCAAATTATCAGACAGATTTCTTTGCAGAGCTAACAGCTAAATCTGCTTTTTCCTAGCAGAAATGTAGACAATTTACCTGCTCGTAGCCGTAAGGCCTCTGTTGCTGAGCGGACGGGCCTGTCTGAGAAGCTCTGTAACTTCCATATTGCTGCCCCTGCCCCTGTTGGTAGCTGGAATACTGTGAAGAGGCTCCTTGTGCAGGACCTGAGGACACAGTGAAAACTCTTAACTAAGGCTTGATTTGCTAGGAGGGGTTCTAGGAGAGGTTAACATCATGTAAAACATAATGGTAACAAAGCGAGCTCTGCGAGGCTGAGCTGGGAGTAAATCTTTCCTAGACCTGCCCTCTAGCTTTACAGCCTGTATTTTAGTAACAACTGCACTTTTAACTTCCTACTGCATCTGGCTGTGCCACAGAAGCACTGCTGACCAGGAACAACCTAAGAAATCTCTTCTATGTAAGGATATTTAAACCTCCCCACGTAAGTCAGACACACAACTGCACGGTGATACCGATTTCCTTTTATTTGGGACTGTGTTCTGCACAGAGACTGCTCTGTACCTGCACTTCAGCATTGTTGCTGGATTTTTATGAAGGAGAATGTTAAAAAGAGGAGGCCAGATTTTAACTTTTTTTGATGTTTTTTAGTTGAATTTTGGGTTTAATTTCACAGAATATGTCTGGTTTGAGTAGTCCAAACTACCTACTGGTATTGCAGAGTCAGATGTTACTAATTTCAGTCACTTTTTTGGCATTCATTTCATGAGATCGTAGATTTCTAAAACATGTTTGCTGTTGATAGCAACATCAGTTTATCAAGTTTGGTTAACATTGCCAGTTCCAGGTCAAGTACCATAACTTTTGGGAGATGGACCAGAAATCCCTTGCTTTGAAGCTAGGATATAAATTATTCCACTTTCTCTGGCCCCTGTCTTTGAACTAAATAACCTGAAATGGTTTCTTCCTCCCAAAGCCAGAGGATACAGACAAGATGCCCCTAATCAGTGAGAAAACTCAGGGACAGCCATCAAACTCAGACTCTTTTGATGGCAGTGGGGAGATCTGCTACTGGTGACCTGAAGGGTTTGAAAGCCCTGCACCAGTGAGAGCTGCACATTTACTTTTTTCCTCTCACCTCAGTCCCTCAGTAAGGAATAAACCCCCTACCATGCTGCAAGAAACCTAAGTGGGGGAGTAGTGATTCTCTGGACTGTGGATAGTATTTTTTCATGTCACTATTTGATGTGTAGGAGGCCTGAGAATCCAGGTGTTGACCTCCTGCCAACAACTACCAGGAAGTCAACATGAGACAAAAGTGTATTTTCTAACTGTTTCAAAAGGGAGCAGGATTCAAGATGCAGTGTTAGGGTAACACAGCACTATGGTAATGTCTTTTACTGCCCAGAAGCTCTTTCTTTGGCCAGTTTTGATATGTGGATGTCCAAAGTTATCAAGGAGATCGTTTACAGCCTCTTTTAGCTTAGGAATGGGGCGTCAGGGTGAAGTACTGCAAACCCTCGATCAGTGAGTGACAGTTTTCTTACCGTAGCCTTGCTGTTGTCCTGGGTAGCTCTGTTGATTTGGGTATTGCTGCTGGGAATACGTTTGCTGTTGTGCAGCTCCCTGTTGGTATCCTGCCTGCTGCTGGCTGTACTGGGAATTTCCTAAAGAGGGAAAAATCGGAAGAGTTTAGTTATAGCTGAGGCAGGTATTTCACTGGAGGAAAACACAGGAGCCTTGGTCTGGAACCCAAGTACTCTTTTTCAGAAACAAGACAATTGCACTTTGCCCCTCAGGATGTTTATTTCTTCAATGGTTTCTAGTTCTATTCAACAGGAGAGAGCTGTTTGTTTATAGACATCACCAACCAACCAACCAACCTGTTCCCCAAAGGATTATTTTTTTTTTTACCCCAGAAGTGTTTCAGAAGAAAACCAGAGAAACACAAAGATAAAGGTGCCAGGGTAAAGTTTCTCAAGAATCCCTCCTACTGTATTTTCTTCTAGATAACAATGTTTATTCATATATCCCAGAAAGAGCACTTGTCTGGTTGTTACTGGTATTTTTGGAGATACCTATAATGGAAATTCCATTTGCAGTATCCTGAAACAATAAAATGCACGGCCACTATAGAGACTTCATTGCTTTTCCTAAGGGCCACCTCGCCATACCATAACTAAGTCAATATTCTGCAGTTAATTTAGTGTTCAGTAGTGTCACTGAATTTACCAACATACGACTACCGAGAGTTTTTTAGTGGTAGAATTGCAAACTCTTAGCACTGATGATTTTCAAAGATTTGTTTCATTTAACCCATTGTTTTTTTCACAACGTGAAGGTAAAATAAGTAAAATTAAAAAAAAAAAAAAGTTGGTCCTGGAATTAACCAGTAGACTTTCTTTAGAAAAATTTCCACTTACAGCTGCTAATTTTTCCATCTCTGAACCCCATTTCTAACTGCAGCTTGTTAGTTTACTTTTGTCAGCAGAACCTTTTTGATACAGCTTTTATTTGCACTATATAAAATGTTTGTTAAACCCTTTTGCAGGCGAGGATACTGATATCCTGGAGGACTTTTTTCTTACTGCAAATAAAGTCCAATACCCATGGCTATAATTCCATCTGGCTCAGGTACAACCCAGGGTCATTTTTCTAAGATGAGGCTACACACAAGTTGTTAGTGATCCCCTGGGGCTGCACAGCACGACTGCCTCACACTGCAGTGACCGAGATGATGCTGTGGATACAGTCGGATACAGTCTCGCTATAAAACATGCTATACAGAGCTCAACTCTATTTCCTGGGCACTCCTTATGTAATAGCTAAGTTGCAGCTAGTGATGCAGAAATTGCAAGTCATATTTTACATTTTCATAAGAATTTGGTTAGCATTTTAGGGGACCAGAGCTTTGGTTTACAAAGATTGCCAATATTTTCCTACCTCCTTCATAATAGTGTTGTGTGGAGTCGTCAAATGACCTGTCATAGCTCTGCTCAGTGTAGGACGACTGCTGATAGGCATAATCACCATGTCCTACAAGGGAATGCAAAGGTTTATCAGACACGTTGTTCATATAGCTAGAGATACACTGTTGAATGAGCTATTATGAAGCTGTTTATGCACAAAGATGAGGCTAAGAGGAAATACAGACTCCTTAGGCAGGAGGTCAAACACACAGTAAGGAAAGTCACACCTATGGATGAATCTCCTGCATTCCCTAATCCAAACTTGGCTTTGTGCTCTTTTTAAAGCAGTTTGGATAGCAGGATGCACGGATGCCTGTTGTGTGCCAGCTCCCGTGCCCTGGGATTAGAATTTTCTAGCATTTGAATTGGAAATGAATCGCAGCGGGTTTGCCGCGTCCTTGGACGTGGCAGTCGCGCCGCTCTACGCTCGATGGATATCACAGCGAGTCCGGCTCAGAGGAATTACCGTCTGGGTAGTATTGCTGATTCATGGGTTCTGACGAGCCTTGCCCGTGACTGTACTGTTCACTGTAATACTCCTCCTGCCCCATGTACTGCTGTGAGGAACCTGGGAGGCAAAGACAAAAGAGAGCAAACTGAGCTTGTGGGCTCCCAAGGGACGTTTCGTTTTGTTTTGTTTTGTTTTGAGAAAACAGTGTTTACATCTGGGTAAGTAACAAGCTGTGTATGCTGAGAGCGGTTTCAGACGCTTTGCTCGCTAGAAAAAAAGACATAAATTTGCACTCTCACAAAAAGCTGGTTGAAATTATGCCACGGTCAATAACATGACCTAAAACCACTCACTTCTGTGGTGAAAACAAATTCATCTACTAATTGGAGTTATTAGAAAGCACGGGAATGTATTCCATGCTCAAGAAGACAGAATTAAATCTGTTTTAATTAATGTACTAGTTAATGTAATTTAATTAATGTACTAATTTGTTTCCTAGCAAAATTCAGACTGTGCTAGAATCAGTTGAGCAGCTTTATAACCTCTTAGGACTTTTTCCAGAGAGGTCTTAGAGCATGAGGTAGTGACCCCCTGGTGCTTTCCTTTCCTTGGCCTAATTGTTTGTACTAATTGCTGGGTAACTCTATCTTCTCTACAGAAATGTGTTGCCTGTTAACTGCTGTGGTACAGCCGATCCAATACCACTTGAAAGAACTGAAAAGATTCCTGGTGATTTGAGTGAGCTGTGCACCAAAATCATTCATCTTTTCATTAGAGAGATATGCTCCCTTATAGACAGAACTATTTTTCTAAACACCTGAAATAATTAAATAGATACATTTTGAAAATAGATTACATTTCATCTGATGCTTCCACTGTGCGAGATTTCCCGTGTTCCCAGAAGGGATTCCCTGTTCTTAAACGTGACTTGGAAATGTTGTTGACTTACCTACCCCACGGGATGGACTGAGTATCATCAATCTCTTAATAATTATATCAATAATGTAATAATAAGAGGTTGTACCCTGCTGTGAAGCTCTGTAAGGGCCCATCGGTCGCTGCCCCATCATGCTGTTGCCTTGGTTGCTCTGACTCATCATGGCGATGGAGGACTGGCCCTGGTAATGCTGGCTCCCTCCTTGTGCCGAGTTGTAATGTGACGTTGCTGCTTGCTGGTGCATCATAGACACTACAAGGTACATGGAAAATAGGTTTCTAAAAGGATGTGACAGTTCATTCCCCGGTCTCTTTGGAAACAAGTTAAAATCTTCAACTGGTGTGCACCCTGAAAATTCTGTCCGTTTTCCACAGGGGGAGATGTTTGCCTACTGCATGTATTTAGCTCTCCTGCACTGTAACCCAGAATGGATGTTATTAAGGGGTAGTTCTTGCCATTTGCTTCAGTCAGATATTTAAAAATACATCCAGCCTTGATTGTTGTTAGTTTATTTAAAAGAACGTAATCATTATTACAGTAGGATGAAAGAAAGAAAGAAAGAAAGAAAGAAAGAAAGAAAGAAAGAAAGAAAGAAAGAACTGATGCCTCTTCCTCTCTACCTCCTGACTAATTCACTGCTGAATTTCTTATCTAATCAACTCTTTCTTCTACTTCCACTTTATCATATACCTGATGATTATTCAGGTTAAATAAACTAACATTCTAGGATTTATTTGATCCCTCAATTTCATATTATTAGAAAGAATTCTTAAGCACCGGGCATCCCACGCAATCAGTACTCAGCAGCAAACATTTTTACAAATTACGAGATAAATTCGGAGCTCTTTGCTAGTCTCTCTGTGCCCTGCAAGCACTGCGAGGTGTCAATAAAATAACAAAAATGTAGAAACGGTAAACGTGTAATACTCCTTGGCAGGCTCTCAGGTGCTTCTCAGAGCCCTCCCATGGCTGTGGGATTTGCTGCCAGGGGCTATCAGTGCTGCTGCACTTGGAGCTGACCCTCCTCTCCCCAGCTCACTGCTAACCACAAGTCAGTGTAAGGTAAAGCAAGTCTGGAGCTGTTCTGACTTAGGCTGGTGCCTCACGCCTTGAAATTCAGACATGGCTTAAAGCTGTCTTTTCCTCTCCTATGTTTGTGGTTGTCTACAGAAAATATTTACAGAACAATTTTCATGTGTGGTAAACCTCTGAGGTCACTGAAAAAGTCAAGCTGGCCCAGGAGGAGGAAGAGGGAGTTTACCTGGATTAGACTGCATGTTGATGTTTGTTCGAGAGACGTAGTTGCCTATTGACCCCTGGCCTTGCATTGGCACGTTCTGAGACGCAGGCACCGTGTGGCTGTAGCCAGGCCCAGTTCCGTGACTGCTGACAGTCATACTCAGAGAGGTCGTGGGCATAGTGCTCTGGCCTGACTGCTGCATAGACACGTGGTTAGGACCTAGAAACATGGAAGAGAGCAACAAGAAAATCCGTGCTGTTATTGGCAATGTACAGTGAGCATTAAAGCCCTCGCGGCCTCCCTAAAATACCTTATGAGAAGGCAAAACACAAAACCAATCCTCGTTATTGAAATTCCCTGTTAACTACAGACCTCGCCCTGGGTTTTCCTTCAGTGTTTCTATGTCTGGTAAAGCTGGTACTTCTACTTGTGCAGACGTGGTGTTTGACTGGAGCTAGCACTTGCTTTGAGGCAAAGCAAGCGTTGGTAAACCTTGCATGGGAAAACTTAGGGAATCTTGGCCTTCTTTAAAGAAAAAAAAAAAAAGAGGTTTTGCTAATTTATGATTTTAAGGGAAAATATGAAATCATGACCAAAAGTGTAAAAATCAAGACAGTAAACCAATAAGATAAATACAAAGCATCGTTTTTTCTTTAAAAAGCCTCATTCATGAAATCTGAACAGTTAAAATTCTCCGTTGGGCCCAATTCTGTCCCAAGGCAGCTGAGTTTCACCGGTTGGTTTATCAAATCTAACGGGTTTGTCTGCAGGGCTGTGGCATGAAGAGTCACTGGCTTGTGGATTACTGGAAATCGGACTGGGTTGGTTTTTAGCCTGTGCCCAGTGGCAGAATTATCATTACAACTGAGTTAGCAGCCACTACGCAGAGTTACCAGGTATGCAGGGAGTTACTGGTTACTGTCCTGCAGAGGCAATTCCTGTAAAGTCCTGACTGAGGACAGGAGAGAATAAAATGTAGTAGCTTTGATAGTTTCTTCCCTTTTCTTCCCTCACTCACTCACAAAAAATAAAAGTGACGTAAATTTCCCTGGCTGCTCCCATTGTGCAGATGCCTCTCTTCAGAACTGCCTACATTACTGCGAAGAACTGGAAGGTGGGGAGCAATAAGGAAAACCAGCAACAACAACACTGAAAATGTAGAGTCTTAGTAACACAAAACAATGTTTTGCCTGACTTGTTCTAATAACTTATACTAGGAACAAATCTTTCAAAAAGATGTCCCAGAGAGATTTAGGAAGTTCACTTTTGGAGCTGTAGCTGTTCAAAGTGGGTACCACATCTATGAGTTTAAAAGGTACTATCAGCTTGACCACAAATAGATTTTTAAGAAGCCAGAAATAATTTCATGGCTTGAATCTGCTCTTGAGTGTCCCCCCCCCCGCCAAGGCCTGTGATTTTACAAACAGATATTTCTATTTATAGAAACTCTTTTCTCTCTCTGTCACTCTGGGAAAGACCCACAGAACCAAGATCTGACAGAATAACTCTGAACTGCAAAATAAACAAACAGATTATTCATACTGTGAAATGCACAGAGTAAAAACCAAACAGACAAAGCATATTCACTTATTCATGAAATGTCTGCGCAAACTCCTTGGCTAAGAGCTACAATCTCTGCAAGCTTCCGTAGAGGACAAAGCCTGATGCAACACCGAATTCTTTTTCAGGAGGCACGTATCCTGGAAGGTCTTTGCAATCTGAAGGCCGGGTGGTGTGGTTAGTCATGCAAGCAATTCCATTTTACCCCCAGCCAACCCCACCTCTTTCAAGAGAAAAATACCACAATAGATAATTATTTTGTACTAAATACTTGGATGCATCTTTAGGTGGTGATTTTCATTACGCATTTAAAAGAATAATAATTTTCTTTTCCCTTCTAGAAATGCTAACGGATCGGTGTACTTAGAGAAGCCAACATCACTACTGACTGTAGCCATTTTGTGATGATTCCAGCATGTGCCTGAAATCCCCATATGCCTCAAAGGTGAGTTAGGAGAGGGCTTTTACAGCTCTCTAAGTATATTCTGCATTAATGATTTTGTTGCCAAGCAACAGCAAAGCAGCACAAAGGGGACGGAAGCTCACCATTGCTAATCTGACTCTGCATGAGGGAGGAAGGAGGAAGGCCCGTCCCAATTGCATCGCTGAGATTGCTCTGTGAATGGAGAGATTGGCTGGATGCACTCTGAGTCATTCCTCCGGGGCCCAAGTTTATGTTTTGCGTTGGTGGCTGCAAACAACAAGGAGAAAAAGCAAAATTTTGGTTAGGTTTTTAATTAGGACAATAATAACCCCCCAAATTAGCCAACTATGACTAAAAACTGCCTCAGCTAAATATGTGATTCCTTCACTTTTGGGGCTTGCTTGTGAAAACCTCACTTCATTTGACTACCATGTACATGACACTCAGCGTGGTCTGGAGAAGCCGGCGGCAGCACAGGGAGGATCTTAGAACTGTGCAGATAACAGAGTCTGGCTTCTGTGCCCATTCTTCCGTACGGCCACAGATTTCATTTTGCACTGGCCAGAACCTCACTGCTGAGGGGAGATGCATGAGCAAAGACAATACAGGAGGGTGTTGACAAATTGACCTTTGCCAAGCAGAAAGCTCTGCTGTCTTTTGCGTTATGTGCGATGCCTCCAAGATCAATCCACAATGTCTAATGACAAAGCAATGCTCAAACTGAGTTAGATTTTGGAAGTAAAAAAATATATATATTTATTATTTTTTTTTCCTGAGTGAAGAATCCAGTAAGAATAGGTAAAGGATAATGAATCTGGAACAGCTGGAGGCTGTTCAGATCTGTGCCACTGCACCATTTATAGTATATAGAACTTAAGCTACAGAGACACAGATTAACACTAACGTCCCAAAGAATGTGTTTTAAACACAGTAATTTTTGATTTGTTTAGCGGTCTACTTGACCACTTCAAAAGTTCTACCTGGAAAAATACTTATAAAATGGTTTATTGACAGCAAAATACAAGAACAAAATACAAGAACATTTCCTTCTGGCATAGTAAATGTATCTGATGGCAGCAATGGTACTTACAGCAGGAAGCAAGGACTGCATATTCTGGTTAGAGTCTGCTATTGTTGCCAAGTAAACCAGGTTTCTGTGCAAGATTTGTTGGTATCTACAGAATAAGGAGGAAAATGTATTTGGAAAGGGTTAACAATACAGAAATTTTCAAAACTGTTTTTTTTTTTTTCCTATTTACAAATGATTAGTTAAATTACATGAGCCCACTTTTCATCTGTCATAATAAATAGCAATATTAATGACCTCTATCTGTGGTGTCACGCTGTTGATCAAGGATCACTGTGTTCTACACCTCTGGTACAATAAGCATCTCGAGGGAAGGGGATGTAAAATACACTCTCCTTTGAAAGCACATTGAGTGAACTGCAAAGCTGGGACCTCAGCATTTGAGTGCTGACGCCCAGTTAGCTGCTCTAACTATTAGCCACTTTTTCTTCCTCTGTTTAACAAGGATCCTAGCAGTCAATTCCAGAACTCCAAAAACTGAAACCTGTTTGTCCTGGCAGCAAGCTGCGAAGAACAAGATTCTTTTCAAGAGTGCTCTAACTGGAGTGCTTACTCGAGTAAGCATCACCAGAATCATTCATGTGTCTTCACAGTTCTTGATAAACTGGAAAAGATCATAATGCAGAAGAGGAAGGCATCCAAAAGCAAACCAACGGCTGTGCCACTGAGCAAAGTGAAGAGTCAAACTTCTGGAAACAGGAAGGGGTTGAAGAAGGCAAGAGACAATGCTTTTTCAGCAGGACTTTTCTTCTGACGAGGGGAAAACGGTTGGGAAGTGGGAAAAGTGGCAAAAGTGAATACAGAATGGTGACACAACTTAATTACTAAAGGCATCTTTTTTAGACAGATTTTTTGAAAGTACAGCTTTGGGTTTGGCCCCGTAATTTGACCTTTCATGAGACAGTTTAGCTAGTCCTCCTGACTGACATTTCACCCCTAAAGTTTATAAAAGTGTTTTGCTTTCTAGATTAGGAATGGCAAGCTGTGGCACCACCTGGTATGTCAACATGCATGTCCTTCTAGCCACAGATAACCACATGGCTCAGCATTCACATTTAATTACTTCTGGTGAAAATGTGTTACTAACTTTGTACCTGATTCTACCTGTATTTAATGAATCTGAACAGAACAAGTGGTCCATTAACCATAACTATTTAAAATCATTGTAATAAATGATCTGTTAGAATTACTCAAATACTTGGTGAAAAAAAAAATCAATCTCTGTTCCAGGAACAATATACATGTCTTAATACAAGTGAATCTAAACCAAGTCAAACTATTTACTCAGAGATCAGAGAACAGAACTGTTCATAGTACTGTTCTTGGGGAAAAATACACCGAAAATTTCTAACATATCCCAAAACTCGTAATACTCACTGGGTACATTCTGCAGTTTTCCCCTTGCTCTGATAATCCATAATACATTGTATTAGGTGGTGATTCTCATCTAGCATCTGCATAAAAGAAATACGATCAAAACACGTTACTGTGAGAATGGAATGAAAGTCCTGTGGGTTTGTGATACTCCACATTCACCCTCCTTGGCAGTGGAGGGTGTTGGTGCACTTTTGTTGCCTCGGGATATTACAAAGTACCCACGCGTGACTTTACTGAGCCACAAGATTGTCCTCTTCAAAACATTCAGATATGAACCGTTCGTTCTCTTGAAAGGAGATGGGTGAAATACCCAGCACAGAAGAATTAATGGACTTACCTTTTGTTTTGCTCCTTAAATGGCAGATCAATTTTTATGCCGAAGAAGGAAAACGCTTTCGCTATGAAACACCTCCACCTCATCCCAAAACACCACCTGATCCTTTCCAAAACTTCAGGTTCTACTCCCAATCCTACTCTCAGATAAGAAACATACTTTCAAACAATTGAAACCTACTCATTTTCCTGCACAGGAGTAGCGTGTGCTGACTGCTGAAGTATAAAATTTACATTACTGGATCTACTGAAACCACAGTTAAGAGAATTACATTCCAGTATTTCCTTGGGGTAGTTCAGTTCTAATACGGGGAGGGCTTGAAATGAAAACTCAGAGTAATTGTAGAGCAGTTAATTGATGTGTATCGGCGGCTGCTAGCTTAGCTGCACTCGCTAAATCTAGTGACCCACTTGTCCAAGAAGATCAGAGCTATTGGACAAAACGACCACTGACCTTTATTTAATGCAATTAGAGTACAATTAAAAGCTTAAAATATCCTTTGATTTGTTTCAAATTTTCAAATGCAACAGTTTGTCTCTTTCCCCCAGCGTTCCCGTGAATGCAGCAAGCCTTCTGCAGGGCACCGGGTGGAAAAAGAAGAGGATTTACAGTTTTAGATTTGCCTCTCTCAAAAACTCACTACACAAAGCAGTTTGTAAGTAGCGCTGCTCGCAAGATTGGGCCTTTGAACCACCGTGTCATCAGGGTAGAAGAACTCTTGAGGGCAGAATATGTTTCCATATGAGTTAAAAGTGAATTAATCTGTGTCTGTGTTGTGATCAGAACAAGTTCCTGACCCCTGCAGATGCAAAGGATTATAGGAAATAGAGTGGATTCTAGGGAGATGAGCAGAAGAGTCGTTCTGAGGCACTGGCAATCTAGCCAGTCGCTCTCTCGGAGAGCTCAGCTTGTCCTGCTTCTTGCTTGTGATTTGCAAGTTGGTCTGGTGTTTGCTGGACACCCTCGTCCATCGCAGGCTGTGGCTGCTGGAACTCGCAGCGGTCCCGTGTGGCCCCGGAGAGTGCGAGGAGCCGAGGCACGGCGGTGGCCTGCGTGGCCGGTCGGCAGGCTGCTCTCGAGTGCTGACAGGGGACGTCAGAAGGGTGTCAGTCAAGGATCCATGTTCCTCCTGCGTGCGTGCCTATGCTCACATGGCAACCCGGGCGCAGCACAGCGTTTTAAGGGAAAATACCCCTGCCTGATTCACAGCACAGCTCTTTGTTTCATGCTCTGTACTCATTGTCGTACAGAATTTTCACTGATACGGGTGAAAATTCTGTATAGAGAATTAGCAACGAATATAAACCCGTCCTTTTCAGCTTCCACAGCAGATCCTGCCGACAACATTTCCACATTCTGCTACGATACATTTTCAACGGCAAGAGTCCAAGCAATACTGCAGATCTCTTCGTCAGAATGGCCTGTGCTTCTACAATTAGCTAATGAACATTTTGCTTACTGCTAAGGGAATCGGGAATAGCTCTTTTCCTAACTTACTAGGGGAAAAGAACTGAGTTCTGATCTCCGTTGCCCAGAAGATACTGAAGTTTACTGCCCTGCAAATGCTATTTGATGAACTATTTTAAAGAGCCACCATCACTCCCATCTTGTCAAAAGCTCCAACTTCCTTAATGTGACAGCTATTTTAGGAAGAGTTGGTAGTGGAGTAATAGCAGCTTTGAAAGACTATCAAAATTGAGTTAATACATAAAAATAAGCTGCTTATATATTACGGATAGCAAATAAGAATAATCTTGTTCAATGAAATCGGTGTGTGCTAAAAAGCTCACTTTAATGAGGATTTTTTGAGTTCCTAGCCCAGCAGCTGCTCCTTCTCCCACTGCCCCATTTCTAGACCCGACCATAAAGCCCATCCAGCTCCCGTGCCTGCAAGTCTCCTCCTCGGCACCGCCGCCTGTCAAAACCAGGTCACTGCCAACAGCCCAACTGGGATGAGCAGTCCTGAATTAACACGCCAGCGAAGGTACCCGAGATGGGAAAAGCTGCTACACGTTATTTGTTAAGAAACAACATCATGACGCACCCGTAAAGTTTATGAATATAGAAGAAAGGAAAAGGTCTTGAAAATAAAACCGAGGGTACCTTGGCTGCCCTTTGTCTGTGGAGACGTTCTTGGGTTTAAGTACAAACAACCTGAATTATGAAATTCCATCCTAACCCCAGCCGATCTGGAGGTTAGAGAGAAACTTAGGCACCGAGTCTGAAATATCTTAGTATTTAAAGCAAATCAGTTCACAATACCACGTGCTGCAAGAGCTACACAAAATGGGCTTAGTTTCCAAATAGTCTCCTGAGATTCAAGTCATCTCTTCCGTCTCTCTTGTGGCAGTTTGTTCTGCCTCAGTCTCTGTTCTGTCACCGTCTTCTACTGAGAAGTCATCAATTGACACTAGATAATGGTTTGGCTGCCAGCCCCACTGGTGACCGGTTACATGCTGTATGAGCAATGGCACTTCTTCACTGGTCACTGTTTACGAGAGGACCACGTAGCACAGACACCTCGCTTCCACCGCACAGCTCCGCATCGACGAGCCACCGATGCAGCGGGGACCGCGCCAGGAACACGGGAGAAGTACAAATGACAAATAGCGGTCAAAGTAAAACCATGCATGTTCTTTATTGACATTTCCAGCCTCTTCCTTACTGACCCTTCCCTTCTGCGGGGGGAAGGGGTGTGGGGCATGTGCACTGTCCCTGCTGCCAATCCTGCGGAACCGGAGACAATAACTTCCCAACTAGGAGCCCTCTGCTCTGGCCACCTCCACACGAGACCCGCGCGGACATCTCCTCTCCAGAGGAAATCTTCCCAAACCTTTGTTGTTAAACACCCATACGCACATCACAAATCATGGTAATAGTGTATGAAAAATGCCAGTGGTTGGTGCTCCCTCTATCTTCTGAGAGATTGCAATTCTGCATCCAGATACAAAAGAAACCCCCTGCAAATTCAGTATCTGATTTTAATTCATTTCTGAGGTTGGCTTTTTTTGGGGGGGGGGGAGTGGGGGGGGGCAAAAGCTGAGAGACCACCCGAAATGGAATCGTGTTTTTGAAGATTTTATTGTAATTTCTCCGTCTCGTTGGCAGCTATTCCCCCTTTGCGAGCAGCAGCGATACGGTGCCATCCCAATTTTATTCCCCAAGTCCTTCTCCGTCTCTCTCTTTGCGGTGATCTGAACACCTTTGCTTTGTTCCACCTCCTCCTCCTCCTCCTCTTCCTTCCCCCACCTCTCTCTCCAGCTGTCCATCTCTGCAGCCCTGGCAAATTCACTAGTTTTTCTGATCGCCCTAGAAATCAGCCGCCTTCCGCAGCGGCAGGAGCATGGACGGAATAAATGTCTAAAATTGTCTGTAGAAAAGCATGCTTTTTACCTTCTGGATAGTTTGCTGGGTGACCTCCCCTTTGCCTCTTGGGCGAGCAGAAGCAAAGGCAACCGACATGGTGGGGTGTTTTTTATGTGTCTATAATATATCGGTTCCCGGCTCTAATAATATTGTTATTATCTGGCCGCTAGTGCCGTGCACGGATTCTCCGCAGTGCACGGGGAGGGGAGCCGGCCGCAGATGGTACGATCTGCGCCCCGCAATCAGCCGCCGGCACCGCGCCGCCAGCCGCCGCGCACCGCCCTCGTCCCGCCGCCCAGCGACGCCGGTTCGGGGCGGGGAGGTCGGCGGCGG
>JANHFX010015954.1:0-20561 GCA_027560015.1 Chloroceryle amazona
GCGGCGCCTGCACCCCCGCGCCCCGCGCAACGCAAAGGGAACCCCCAACCCGGGGCTGTCCCCCCGGGACCATTCACCAGCCAGCCCTCCCAGGTCGTGACATCCCGGTGGTCTCAGCCCTGGGGCCGGTCCCAGCGCGGTCTCTCCCCTCTGCCAGAGCGGCTCGAGCCTTGGAATTTGTTTCCTGAAGGGAAGGGGAATCAAATTAAAGGTCCTAAGATAAATCGGTGTGTTTTGAGATGAAGACACGGGTGGGCTCAGGGTGAGCAGAGCAGAAAAGGTGTTGCTGGGCATTCCGATGAAGTCGAACGTTTTTGTTCCCAGGTGATAGCGAGGATGTGAAATGAGAAGAAATAAATGAGATAAAATCAAATGCAAAATCTGTTACAGGACATTCAGATGAAGTCGAGTGCCTTCATAACCGGGTGATGCAGAGAATGTAAAATAGCAAGAGAAGCTTGAAAATTAGTCCGATAAGGAACAAGATGCATCAAGTGGGGCCGCTGTAGACATTAAAGCTCAACACCCAAAATAGTAACGCTCAAAATTCCCACCCATTTGCAGGTGACTAAGTCAGCACATAGCCAAAGCCCCTCTGTCTAGGCCAAAACATTTCAGAATCTAGCTCAGATCTGAGCTCTCACCTTACACTGACTGCTATTATTTTCCCTGAAAGGCTTGATCCAGAAGAGCCAATGGATATACCAACTAGATCAGGTACTGGCAGTGTTCATCTCTTTCTCACAGACAAATTCAGGGACATTGATTCAGGATGCTGGGAGCACAGGATCATACCTCTCACCTCCACAGGCAGCATCGTGGCTACTACACTTCAGCTCCTATATGCAACAGAATCCTGCTCTTGATATTTTTCCCTTACCTCATATGGAGCATTTCCAGACCAACTGGGCTGGAGTACCTCTAGGATAAGACTCTTATTCCTGTTTATTCATCTTGGAGTTTTAAAGAACGACCGTTTCTCCCAGCAGAGAATTGGTGCAGAGTGATTTAACCTCTGAACTGCTCTAAACCAAAAGGCTCCAACACCTTTTCCTATGTTCAAGGGGAAAACTGCCATATTGCAAAAAAAATCCAATCCATCCCATGCGTTGCTGGAGAAGTCCTACAAGTTTCAGCCCTTTCGCTGAGACGGGCAGAACTTTGCCTACTCAGCAAATCCTGCCAGGGCAGAGGCGGTAAATAACTACTTTAAACCCCAGTGTCGCAATAAACCCGCTCCTTGCTCAACTGCCACCTGACCTTCGAGACTCCTGGAGCCTGCTGATGCCTTTCCTGTCAAATTCACCTCACCCCAGAACTTGAACGAGACCAGAAAGTGTCCTGCAGTGCTCTGGAGAGGCCCCACTTCCGAAGCATGTTTCGTTAAGGGGAATGAGTTGAGTGGTTGTAAGGGGTGAGATAGATAACTGGGAATACCACAGTGGAAGCTGAGAGTGACCACTAGTCAGCATCACAGCCTTCCGACAGAAAACACTTTGTTTTCTGCTATGTGGACAAACAGGTTGGACTAATTACCACATATAATCATTATTATTTATGCTCTACAGACATCAGAGTTTGGTTGGGGTTTTTTTCTTTAAATGAATTTATAGAGGGGGGGAAATCACAAAGCTGAATAATCCTTTTAATTATACGCTTAAAAATCCTGAATGGAAGAAATTAGGAGACACAAAGGAACAAACATAAACTAATTACTCCTTGTTTTGCCAGCTAACGTATTTCTATGGTAACCACGATGGTCTCCGAAGAAATTAAGTGATTTTTTTATTATTTTTTTTAAATCAGTTCAAGAAAGTCACCCAGTGAAGCTACAAAACAAAAACCTCTGAAATAAGTCTAGAGCTGAAGGAGAAACGCCTGCATTTTCCCTGCTGATGATCATTAGAGCTATGAAAGTGCATTTTCATTAAAACCACCACGTAGATTCTCCCCTGCCTGCTGTGTGAGGAGGGTGGTGGGTCTGTGCATGGGCATATAGCAGAGAGAACTTTCAGCTCGTCTGTACACCACAGGGCAAGCTGAGCCAAAGACAAGGATGTAGGTTTGGTACAAGTTGCACTTTCTGCTCATACACTTTTTTTTTTGGAGATTGATCCCAACCTTATTCTTACACAACCTCCCTTCTCCTGTCCAACCTCAAATAGATTAAGTATTGAGGTGCAAAAAGCTGCTTTATCTGATTGAGGTATGGAGTGTCCCAGCTCTGTGTCTCCAGTACAAGGAGAAGTATGTCAGGTCCACACAAGATGGACAATTTTGGTGGTTCAGCACCATGTGGAAAGTGGTGCAGTGTTCAAAGACTAAGTTTACACATTTTATTTTATTATTTTTTTCCTCTTGAAATGCAGCGAATTAATCAAAAGCATGCACTTAAAACCTAAACCAGCCTGTCACCAGCTTTACATTATTAAACTGGAGCTCAGGGGGTGCATTGCCAGAGGAATAATTCAACCAGAATGGCCCACGAAGCAGGCAGATCCTGGCTCTGCGGGAGGTTCTCTTCTTCAGGCTGCTCAGAGCTCGTTAGCCAAAAAAGACAGTTCATGCAAACATGCCTCGCTCTTCTTTTGACCACACCACCAAAACCAATGGTTTCCCCTATCGCATCTGTGGCCGTGCTGGCAGCTACAGATAAAGAAGTCAACTGAATAGGCTCATACGACGGGATCCTCAGGTTTCAGTTAAGAGGAAAGTCCCCGCAGCTGAAGCTGAGGAACAGGGTTCAAAGTTTTTCACAGAATTCTGACATTTTTTTCCCTCCCTTTCAGCTCCCTGTGGCACTTTCACCATCACTCTCTCAGACGTCTACCTTCACTGCGATCAAAACGGGAACTTTACTGCAGAAAAGTGTGAATTGAATGTTGGACACAATCTGTCCCTCTGTGCTGGGATGAGTTGTCACAAAGAGAAGTACCACCGAGCAGTTTCAGCATCGGCAGGGACTAAAAGGCTGCACAGCTCCCTGGTGTAAAGCTTTCTATGTAACAGCTTTTGCCAGCTTTACCATTTGTTTCTCTTGGATGGTTTTTGCCACAGCTTTATAAGGACATAAAGACATGTCACACATCCCAGGTGCAGTCCAGCAAGAGATTCATTCCTGCTTTGGGTTAACTTGAGATTATTAATATTCTTAATAATAGCAATAACAGCTCCTATTAAGACATCCTGCTGGCTTGGGAGAACAGGCTGCTATTTTCCTCGGGCTCTAATTTTAGAGGCTTCTGGGGACTATGTAAACATGGAAGCTACAAACGAGCAAGAGAACCATAGAGATTATTTGCTGAAAGCTTAGGGTGGGTAATCAGACCCAAATATCCACCTAGGCTGAAGTCATTGCCCTGGACTTTCACAGATCTGCAGATCAGAAAGTGCAGCACAGGAGCATCACAGGGCTGCTGCTAAAAAGAGAAGCCTTCCCACCCCATTCGCTGGGAGACACTGGGACAGATAAAGATGTACTGAGAGCAAGCAATGCTGAGCAGCAAATGCCATTGGGACTGGGGAAAGACAAGGAGAAGGTGTGTGCAGCCCTGTCTGGCTCCTCGCTGCATCGGAGGAACTTGCTCCCAGTTGATCTGAGACTCCTCAGCCCTGCCCCGTGCTAGCTGTGGCCCCGTTCTGCATCTGCTCTGCCAAATCTTTGGGCACATTTCTATGTTTAGAAGAAAACTGTGGTGCTGAAATGCTCATTTTGTGTTTGTAGTAACAGTTTTCTTCAACAGATAAAGCAGCTTTTCGCAGACTGAAATATCTCTAAGTCAAGCTTAACTTGAAGTCAAGCTTGCTCACATCCCATTTTTCATCTCCATTAATCCAGCAAAAGTATCAAAAACTACACGACAATTTGCATTATGCTTCTAAAAGGAAGGAAGAAAAAAAAAAAAACAGTTGAAAAAAAATCTTCATGAGCTCTTTTTGGCTCTTGATTTTACAAAGCATTTAAGCAGGTGCTTAATTTACTGCAGGTAAGTGGTCTGTGGCTCCAGTGGGACTATGTATCTGATCGAAGAATAAATGTAACTGTCTCTATAGATCAGTGCCATAATTTATTCCTCAAGTATCAGATGGATCCTCATAAATTCTCTGATAAACTCACGCAGTCCAAAACATTAAGGGATCCAACCTATGAAACCACAGAGTCCCTGGAAATCTGTAGCCTGGCTGGTTCATATCAACACCACTGCTCAGCTATTTCATTTCTATCCCATTTCCTAGTTAAATGAAATCCTTGCTTTTTTTCCCAGAACTCTATAGAAAGAGCTCAATACAAGCAACCCCTCAGCTTTTCCAACACTATCTTGACAACTTTCAGACCAAAAATATTAATAATAATAATAATAAAATCACTTATCAGTTCAGATCCCTCCATCCTGGAAAAATAACTTAAGGTATTTAGAAGAATACAAGAATTTTGTAGGCCAGCTATAGGGCATAAAATTAAATATTGGGGTTGCCTTTGATAATAGCTGGTGTTTTGGACACGTGTCTCTCCAGCTGCACTTTCAGGGACCCTTATTGACTAGGCTCTGAAAGTTAGCGCATCCATCAGAGGTTATGATTTAGTGGCTTTCACAGCAAACCGTGACCCTACAGGAAGAATAAATGAGTATGTGTTGTTAGCTGAAGGCGAAGGCATGTTTTGCACACATGATGTCACTCTTGCAACTCAGGAAGAACTAATTGCTCGGCTTGTTGTAAAGTCTCCTACACGTTGGGCTCACTTGCAAATTATAGTCGTCTGGAGAGCTACAGTATGTCATCAGCACACAACAATGTTGTCTGAAGCGTAATTAATATCTGTCTTTCTTTTCAAGTTCCTTATTTACCCTCTTTCCCCCATGACAAATATGTTAATAACCTCTCCAAAACCCACAAGTTGTCATTTTCAAAGAGCCCCTGTCTTTCTGCCTTGAGCTGAACACTTTAGACTAAATCACGGTGATCCTGTTCTTGCCCCCATTAAAGCTACTGAGGGTTTTGTCAGTGACTTCAGTGTAAGCAAACTCTCACAGGCTGTAATGGGAGCAGGACCACAGACCTATTTTGCTTTGCACCTTCAGCCAGAAGAGGAAAAAAAACCCCTAAGACACCAAACAAACAATAGGCAGGGATTGCCTTGCACTTTTGTAGGATGATGAGTTGAACCGAGTGCCCAGAGCAATGTGAGGATTGTCAAACCATCCAGTCTTATGGGTTGCAGGGTTTGTGTTGGGTTATAGAATCCTAAAAAGCTACTTGGTTTGCTTTTGGTTTTGAATTTGAGAATAGGATTGGTATCTCTGAGTTCGTTTTCAGCAATAGTATCTGCTTACCTGATTCTCTTTTAAGTGCTTATCTGCAAATGGTAAAATAGTGCCCAGAGTTTAATACAGTTGCATGTGAAAATAAACATACTGATGATGTGATATCAGTGATGGAAATAACTGTACTGGTAGTGCAGACCATTACTGGGGAACATTTTGATACCATCTTATGAAGTACAGCTCACACTCATGCAAAGTCTTGGAGAATTCAGAACGTGTGTCCATTTTTTTGTGGGGGTGTCTTTAAAAATGAGTCAGGTTTACAAATAATAAATGCATTTACACTAAAACCAGAAATAGAATCTCCTGTATTTAATTACCCACATCCGTATTCTACTTTTTTATTTAAAAACCAAACAAAAACCAAAAACAAACCTCCTGATTAAATCATCTGCCACGCAGCAGAAATCTCCTTACAACAAAAAACCCCAAGTATTATTTCCACTACTACATAGCTGTTAGTTTCAGGTGTCAATAAAGCATTTCCCTTTCCAAGATTTAAACACGTGCCGTGTTTATCAAGTTTTCACATGTTTCTATCCTTCCATAATTAGCAAAGGAAATCATCTGGAATTCTCACTGTGTTACTAAACTGAATACAATTGCAGGTAAGAAAGCACAAGGAGCATGGGATCTGAGGGATGCTGCAAGGTCTGTGTCCTGCTGGGGTCTCAGCTACATAGGGGAACACCCCTGCCCAAGAGCTTTTTCCCCCTGGCCAGGAGCATTACACCATCCTCCAAGGTTTCCACCAAGAACTATCTCCCATCAGGGACTTGAGAGCCCAGACTATCTTGTAAGCATCAAATTCACACCAAGCCCACACACCCCTACCCCTTGCACTGATCCAGAGTCTCAACCCTGCTGACCAGAGGTGGAAGGAAGCCCATGGTCTGCAAGCACTCAAGTATTCAAACAACATCTGCCATTTATATTTCTACAGAAGTACAACAGCATAAAGGGAGCAGAGAATATAAGCATGGCTGAACGACAGGGGAAAATCCCTTCCAGCAGGATTTATTATCTTTTTAAATGACCCATCTTGATTCTCATTCCATCACGGTTTAGATGCATTTCTTCAGCGTGATCTCAAACCCTCCTGCATTCAGCATTTAATAAAGATAACCCCTCTGCATTTAATAGCATGTATAAGTTTCTAAAGTCTGCCAGACAAGCCCGGTGGGTTTTAATGATCATCTTCTCCAACAATAAATGGACAGCTCTTAGAATAGGGGCTATGATTCAGGATTTTAGGGTTCTGGTCTTCATTTTGCAATACCATCTCTGCCAAGCTATATTGGACACCTCTGTGCCTCAGCTTGCCTAGTTCATAAATGGGGCCCAGCAAAACCTCTGTCACATGGTGTTAAAAGGTTTCGTTAATTGCTGCTCATAAATCATATTGAGAGCCTTGAAAAAGAGAAATATATATGTATGCAAAGTAGTTTTGATGTTGCAATAGAATCGCGTTGCTGTCAGATGCCGTGTTTAAAATTAAATTCTTGGAAGGTTCATATTTCTTGTATCACTTGCCTCCCCATTTGCATTAAGGATTACTTCCAGAATATTCAAAATCTAGGTACAACATTTGTGCAATTCAAGATGATGCTCCTCATGACACTCACAGGGGATGATACCAGAACAGGAACAACTTTATCCATCTGTTGAAGTGGAGTCAGTTTTACATTCAAGGGCTGTAGGACCCGAATCTATTCACCATCCCTAATCAGCCTTGAAAAGCAACACTGACACGTTATAAGACACAAATCCTACGTTTAATAGCTCAGTTACAAACAAATGCTTCTCCTCACTCCTCTTAACTAGCACGTTGGGGTGGCTGAAGGATTTAAAATTAGGCACCTTCACTTGAAGTGTTTTGAGAGCTGCCAAGTAGGGTGTTAAGATCCCCATTTTCACTTGGATTTTTCTTTTCTCCATGAATTACTTGCCATCAAGTACAGCTGCTTTTTGGGAAAGAAGCAGATAAGGGAGTTAAAAACAAATAATGGACCTTTCAGGTCATCATACACACGAATCACAGAATGTTAAGGGTTGGGAGGGACCTCTGGAGATCATTGAGTCCAACCCCCCTGCCAGAGCAGGATCACCTAGAGCAGGTCACCCAGGAACACGTCCAGGTGGGTTTTAAATGTTTCCAGAGAAGGAGCCTCCACAACCCCTCTGGGCAGCCTGTTCCAGTGCTCTGAACCTGCGATGCAGATTGCTGTAGCAGAAATGGGTCCAAACTAGTTTGGATTAGACGAGAAATTGCCTATTTAGACTTCTTCAAAGCCCTTCTGCCCCCTGGAAAGGCAAAGGACCATTATAAACTTCCAATCCCTGTCCAGAATTCAACAGAAACCAGTAAAGTCATCTTTACTTGGGCTGTTGGCTCAATTTCTGCTCTAAGATAGAACCAAAGTCAGTCATTTCTGTGCCTTTTCTGTGTTTCAGCAAAGCAGCACAAAAAGCAATAACGATTTGCAGAAGGAGGTGCCTATAGCAACACAACTCCTTCCCTGCCCATCTCTCCCACCGCTCGCGTGGGTGGAACACTCCCTGTGCTCCAGGCAGACACCGTACGCGACCACAAGTGGACTTTTGGAGGAGGAAGGACTTGAATCCCCGCTGAGCTGTTCCGTCCCAGTACGATTTCTAACCACACAACTATGACAAAAGCCCAGACGATGAGACCTTGAGAGACTCACTCTTCACCTCTACCTGGGACACCAAGGAACATGAGCTTACTCAGTCTGTCCTCATGTCAAACAGGCAGGTGGAAGGTTAGGCTTTTATTTAACCATTTTAAACGGAACTATTGCTGGTTTGGGTTTGGTTTTAGTTGGGTTTTGTGTTTTCTCTTTCTTCTCCACAGTCTGGGTGTGCTTCACCAAGGAAACCTGAGGGTTTTTTTTCTTAAAACTTCTATGTGGGAAAATAACAAAATAAAATCACTTAAACCCCAGAAATAATTAGTATGCTTCAAAAAGTAAACCTGATGTCTTGGTGATAGTAGGGCAACCTGCCTTCAGTGCTAAATTTCATCTTCACAGAAAAAGGCAAGGGAGGGCATCTTCACATTTTAGGAGCCACCCACCACCACATGAGCAAACCAAGCTACAAGAACCGATTGGAATTTATTCCTTGCTTGAAACCAAGAGGAGCAACAGGTACACTGGATTGCCCAAATTCTGACCTGAATCTGAAGCAATCAGATTTTACAATGGAGCTGGACACTGAATCAAGCCATTGATGTGCTAGAGAATGTAAATAGGGAGAGAGGTAACATAAATAATACATGACTGCAGGATTTGGCCCTCATTTGGGGGCAGAATGCTGAAACTATAATTGCTTTTGCAATGAATAGCTGATGAATGAAAACAATTAGTCATTTTATTTTAGCTGTTGTTAGTCCTGCCAACGTGAGTTTACAAAAGTCATTAGTCAGACTCCACACAGAGGAAAAATAAAAAGAAAAAATGGAGAGGTTTTTGGTTTGTTTTGGGTTTTTTTTTTTAAATTAGATGTAAAAAGGCCTCCAAACTGATAAAGATGCTCCTGCTTTCTCTTCCTTTTTAGGTGAGACATCAGAATCCTTTTTTACAAGCTTTTCTTTGGAGTCATGAAGGCTGGAATTCATAGTTTGTTTTTTTTAACAAGACAAAAAGCAAGCCAAGCCTTGAGACTGCAGGAGCAAGGACTTCATAAATTCTCACAAGACTCAGGATACAATTTGGAGTGTAGGAGCCATACAGGATGGGCACAGCCCACGGGGGACCCTGCCAGGGCATGGCCTCCCCAGGCCAGCTCCACAGGGCTGCTCTGAAATTCAGCAGCCGGCTGGACACGGAGGGAGGCCAACAGAAGCCAACACAAGGACCATGGTGGCAGGAGGTGGGGGAAAGGCAGCTCAGCTCATCCCACAGCAGGATGGAGGGCACAGCTGTCCCCAAGCCTCCTCTCCTCTGCCAGCCCTGCGGGGACAGGTGGCTCCTCGGCAAGTGTCGGCCACCCAGTGAGCACCAGCAAATGCTGAAGTGCCACTGACAGGAAGATGGGAAACAAAGCACACGATGAGATTCTGGTGGAGGTTGAAAGGCACCACATCCAAAACATTCTCTGGATAGAAGCATGCAATTGTTTAACCACGAAGGAAAACTGTTTCATAGCAGATACTTCCATTATAATAGGCATGATGATCTTGATGTAATTTGTAGAAGGTCAACTTTGTATGTGTCCTCTCACCTATACTGCCCTGGATGCTCCAGTCTGAGTTTTTCACCTCTGTATTTAGGAAAATATGAGCACAAAGACTCAAAGAATATCATATCCTGCTACAAAATGCACCATCCAGAGTGAACTTTTATTGGCATGACCTGCACAGAGCATGGAGATCCCCTCTTCAACAGGGATGCAGCACGCCAAGAGGGGAGGCTGGCAATGGGTGCAGCAGCTGCTGCAGGTGATCCTGTAGCATGTCTTTGGCTAAAGGGGATGTACACACCTCAAGAGGAAAGAGTCAAAGCTTTTTCAAACCTCTCTTGGCTCACAACACTTCTTCCTAAGACGAACTGCCATAGTGCACAGCCACTCTAAACAAGAAGCCACGAAACTCCTGCTGTTTTATACCCACTAAGGAGAGACCATCACAGGCTGAGTCAAGAGAAACAGTTAAACAGGGGCATAGCAAAGCTGCATGGCTAGTGACATGGCCACCTCGGAGCATTTGAGCTCTCTATAGCAGGTGTTTGAATGTGACAAACGCCAGGCAGAAAGGGGACTGACTTGTTAAACAGATTACAAATTGGGCTGATAAGAAACAGATACACGTCAATAATCTGAAAACAAAACGACCTTTTGACAGGGAGCCCTGTCTTGCTTCAGTTCACAAGATAGAATTTTATTGCATTTTAATAACTACTTCATATGAACAAGACCGTGCTGTGCAGGACCCACAAAGGTTCACATTGAGCTCAGGAGATGCTGTGCTATTAGAAATGGACAAGCCCAACTTCCCCTTGCTTTATAGTGGTGTGCTCCAGTACCAGTATTAGAAGAGAGGCTAAGAAACAGTTTGTATCTTCATATAAACAACAGCTAAGCTTCACTTCTCCAACATGTAAACTGAAAGTACTTACACACGTGCACTGCAAAGCACCTAAAGAGCCGTGGGTGTAAAATGCTGAGCTAGACCTTCACATCATGAAAAATCAAAGGAAAATCTCCAAGCCTTCGATTGAAGCCTTATACACCACCCTGGCATGTGGAGAGGATCACATAGTTCATAAGAGAGAAAACTGGGATCCAGCTGTTCATTCAGAAATTAAATCTGCTGGTGAGGAAGAGGGGTTTTCCCCGGGTCCGTGAGGAATTACAGCCTTGATATGGTTTATATTCAATATAGGATGAGGTACTAGTGATCTCCTCTGCCCCCATGCACACATTCTTTTGGGGCATTTATTCAATGCACCTCAAACCCTCATAATCTAGATTATTTGGGTTTTTTTTTAAGCAAAAGTTAGTTAGGGAGACATTAGAGTAGAAAGATTAATGTGTTTAATGGTCATAATGAGACGTCGTTGTTAGAGTCTAAACAAGACTAAGAGTTAAATGTAAATATCAATTCTTGCTTCATCTAGACCATCTCACAAATATCTGCTTTAAAGGTGCTACAGATTGTTCCATCCACTTCCTGAACGGCACCTACTGCCCCAGTCAGTCAATCTATAGGTTCTTCGCCAGCTGTATTTCCATGTGCCAAATGCTCAGAAGCAGAAAGGAGCCATTCCGTGATCCTTCTGTTTGAGCGAATCCCTGTGAACCTCTTTTGTCTGCCTGGATCTCCAGGAAGCAGCGCTGAATCTCCTCAGCAGTGTTTTAATTGGCGCTGGGAGAACGTGCTGTCATCACTACCCTTCCTTTTCCAATGTATCTCTCCAAAATCACAATGCCTACTTCTCTAATTATTTTCTTTGGCAACCTGGAAACAAAGGTAATTGCAGCATTGGCTGTTAGCTTGTAAGAAGGACAGAGGATCAGATCATTTTGGAGGAAAGAAAAACCAGACAGTAGGTCCTGGTTATACTCAAGTAGGAGTCTCTGGATGAAATGCGTGATGGTCCGTGAAATATTACTGGCAACTTAGAGCAGTTTTCCTTTAGGGCAGTAATGCAGTGATACTCCAGCACGACAGCAGAGGCACGGTAACTCTGGATATGCTATATTCCCAATCGAGATGTTGAGCAAATGTCTTTACCACATGTGGTCATTAAAGATTTGATGTCAAGATGAAAGGTGTTAACCTTGGAAACCTGGCCAGCCTCCAACATGGGTAATTACATTCTGCCTCCCTAAGCAGTTCTCTGTAGAGTTTCAGCTGGACATTTCAGATCTCAACCCGTTATGTAGCCTTGCTGTGAGTGGCTTAGGAAAAGGACTTTGTTTGATCACTGTGACAACTCACTGATATTCTGCATCAACAGCTCGCATAACGGAGCTGCAAACCTTAGAGCAGTAACAAATCATGTCACAGAAAAACGATTCTGGTTACTGTGCTCTGCTGCAGCCCTTTTACACACGAGTAGCCCTAGGAATGCAGTGAAACCCACTCTGCAGATAACTGCCGTGGGGTGGACTTTTGGAAAAGAAAAAAAAAGACTATTTTCCTCCCCCAGTGCCTGCCTCGGTGGAAGCTCACTGGTACAGGCTAGGACTGCTGGTTTACTGGAGTTAATTGTTAAAGTTTTCATTCTAGAACATAGAAGCAATCCTGGTGGATCTGAGAGTTAAGGGGAAATTTTGCAGTATCTTGTAACACCATTTCCAGGTGTAGGCATCTCATTCGCAGCCTGGCCACTGCTGCTACCAGCACATTAAATCCTGTAGCACCGAGACCTGCTCTGCAAGCAGAGCATTTACACCAGACACTCTTCTGCAGGAAGGCTCCCCAGAGGCAGGATCTACACTGCTGGGCACGTGCTCCCTGCAGTCCTGTCCTGGGGTGCACACCCTCACCCCACACCATCTCTGTTTTAGGAGGAGATCTGCATGCAGAGCCCTCCCCACACACACACATGCACTAGGTTCCTTTGCAAGGCAGCCAGGGCAGGCCTGAGGATGGGAGCTGAGCTGCGTGCCAAGAGGTCCTCAGCTGGGACCAGGAATGAACTGCAACTGCTGATGCTACGTTCAGAGGGCGAGCTGAAAGCAGCAGCAAGAATATTTTACACGAGTTGCCCAAGTGTTAACAACATTGCTGCTATTACCATCCTCATTATTACCATATGCACCTTTCCCTTATGTGTTTTAGCAGAAGCAATCCCTGAGAGTTCACTACTGAACAACATTGGTTGGACCAGTTGCTGGAAGCATTCAGGGTCAGGTTGGACAAGGGTCAGAGGAGCTTGATCTAGTTCAAGATGTCCCTTCTAGATGGACTAGATGACCATTAAAGGTCCTTTCCAACCCAAACCATTCTATGATTCTAAAACCCTGATGCAGAGATTTGCCGGAGTCTGTCACTCAACTGATTTAAATGCAAGTGACTTCAAGGACTGCAGCTTGGACACAACATAGGAAACTGCTGTAAAATGTGTTGACCATCTTATAAATATAAGATTGGAAATAAATCCTTATTTATGTGGAAAAAAAACCAAACAACCTGAACCTACATTGTCTCGATTGTCATGTTACCTTAGATATATTTATTTCAGAAGACCTTTAATAATACTGTGCAATAACCAGAGCCAGCAATGATCTCTTTTGAATGTGAAGTTTCTGACACCACGAATATCATTTTGAGAAATTTTCCCAGTGCTCAACACACAACTTATCAAATTCCCTTCAAGCATTCATCACACCCATGCAAATAATTTATTCTTCCCCACAGAAGCTTTGTGTTTGATCACAATGACAACTTACTGCTGCTACTCTTGTATCAAGCACGTTATGGAGCTTCAAACCTCAGAGCAAGAGCTAAACCACATCGCGGAAACCTACCGAGGCAAACGTCCACTCCTGCAGCCCTTGCACACAATTACACCTCGTGGACGCCGTAAGCTTCAGTTATGTCAGCAAGCTCTGGGGAACCAAGACCACGCTCTTGAAAAAAAAAACAAATGACTTGTTAATCCTGAAAAGGATTAACACATTGGATGATAAGCAAATACCTAGCTCAAGATTATTGTTACAAGAAAGGCACTTTGATTATAAACGAAGTTTTTATCACGTAGGAGTCACCCGTCCTGCAAATAGACAGGGGCTAATTTGTCTATGAAATCCCTGGGAAACCACAAACAGGTTTTAGAATCTGCTGATCAGTGTTAAGTAGTCTGTCAGAATAGCTTGAGCAAATAAAAGAAATGCAAACTACTGAAACGTACCTAGAGGACAGAGCCTCCCGGCTGAGGAGGATTGCAGGCTGAGACCCAAAGAGCTGGTAATTTGGGATGGAACGGCTTCTACAAATCAATCAGTACAGAAAGCCAGCAGCACACAAGCTGTGCATTTAACCAGGCAGCGTTTGACAGCAAGAAACAAGCTACGGCATAGAAAATTTCTGTGTATTTTAAGCCTCCATCCCAAACTGACTCCTCACACAATTCATCTGCAGGCTGTAATTTACTAAATCCATCTGTTGTTCCTACAGCTTGCTTTCTGGAAACGCTGCATTTCAAGGGTCTGCTTGTTAGAGAAGGTCAAAGAGTAAAGCAGGCCCTTTCATTTTAAGTGACTTGAAAGAAAAGGAAAGGAAATTTATATTTAGAAATAGCAATGATTAACTAGGGGAAATATATTAGAGTATTAAAATAAGTGGCATAGAATGGCTCTTACTTCCAATTTAGCTGACTTTACTTCAAGAAAAATATTTATACACAAATATAAAAAGCTGAGGAATGCTAACCTATACTGAGATGAAAGCATCTCATAACATAATTCATGTTTAGCCATTAAAATGGGGGATCATATTTTTTACATACTTTTTCTTCTTGTCCTTCCAAAGTCTCTGCTTCTGCGCTTTCTCCTCTAGTCACCAGAGCTTTTAACAACTTCCCTTGGTCTGATACCGAGCTGCCTATCACAACTGCACACCTTCCACCACTCCATAGCTTTCAGAAATGCATCATCTGCTACTGCTGCATCCTCCCCAGGTCCACACACATCACAAGCGGGTGATTAGCAGATTCACCACAGAACTGAAGATGCAAACTCTTGTACACATCAGTCCAAAACCGAGGATCTCCAGAGCTAAAGTCTAGACCAGGATCCCCCAAGACTTGATTCCTGACCTGTACTTGGGTCTTTTGTTGTCAGCCCAGTGGTCGGACAAGATAAGGAGCACAAGAGCCACTTCAGAAAAAGAGATGAGAGCTGTGGATAACTCCTGAGCGTACCCCACGATCAGTGAAGTGCTGGTGGTACTGTGCAGAGCCACACAAGCCAGCCCAGAAGCCCCAGGGTGTGCCTACAACCCCCAGGGAGTGATGTGCCGGTTTTAGAGGAGGGAGCTCACATACCACCAGTGCTGTAGCCATCATCAGGAGGAAAGGAAAGAGGCCTGAGATCCTTGCCTAAATACTGAGCAGCTGATGATGTCGTTGCCCAGGTGCTGGCATCCAACTAAACTAGTTAAAGGTGCCTCACACCCAGCTACAGCCATACTGTGGGATAGCCCATGGTCACAGCCTTAAAGGGGGCAATAATTGATACCGTACAAAGCAGTTACTGAGGGTAAACACAATTAGTACAGCTGGACTTTGACCAGGAGACTGGAATCAGCATCTGTATGAGTGCAGAAGTCTCCCAGGACCCTTACTGGCACGACCAGTTAGGGTTTCAGTCTAGAAAACATCCTAAGGTCGGGTGAGCTAACCTCATACAAAAAGTGCTGCTTCAGTCCTGACTCAGAAGAACCCTTGTCACCTACTGAGTCACCAAAACCATCCCTTGCAGCATGGAGTCCCCTTTGTAAGCCCTGCTTAGGCCTGGCCCTGTTTTGCCTATAGGACTTAACATGATGGGAGTCAAAAGTCCTGTGATGCAATGAGCTGCAGAGTTTGTTTGTTTTCTTAGGGGCTTTCCCTCGCTCCCTCTGACTGCAACCCTACCAAAAGGCCTTTGTCTAAGGAGCAGAATGAGGAGCGTAACCGAGCGTTTGCATTTACTCCTGGAAGAGCTGCTCCAGCAACTCCTCTCGAGCCTCTGAAGTCAGCTCCAGTACAGTTATTTGGCCTAAGTTCATCTAAACTAAATGGGCTGACTTGGTTCAAATATATTGCACAACCAAATGATAAAACTGGGAAGGGGGGCTGGAGGAGGGGAACGACTAGTGATGACACATGTATTTAACACTGCATGTCTCCTCTTTCCAGATTAGGAGGAGCTGGCAAGCTTCGGGCTGTACACATGCCAACAGCGGATGTCGGCACATATACAACACTTTTCAGAACAACATACTGTTGAAACATGTAGTTCAACTCAAAGGCACCCCTTCTGTTCAGCTCGCCCCAAACAACCAGAGGAATTGTCTTGCTTAATATGGTAGGATTTGTAGCAGGGCTTTTAATGCTGCTTTAATCTGGTTTCTCTACGGCCACTTCAGAAGAGCAGAGATGTGGGGAGGAGCACCTCAGGCTGTACTTTGCACGAGGTCCCCCCCAACATCCACGCGAACCAGGGGAGGTGATGAAACTGTTGGCAAGAGGCAAACGTCCAGGATGAAAAGAGGGTGGCATAAATGATGCAGGAATACAAGCCTCCCTTCCGCTTTTACCTTTCCTCACTTTTCTTTCATTTTTCCAGTCTGAAGCACAGCAAAGTATGATGCTGACAAGGGCTGTTGTCAGGGTGTCTCCAGAAAGTCATCGGTAGAGATCTGAAGGGAATAACATCTGCAAAATAAATAAAAATGTATTCCAAGCGCTAAATGAAGTCTTCTGTGTTCGTTAGCAGAAAGCTCTGCCTTGCTGGATTCAGATTTCTAAATATATTTGTTTCTTTCCTCCTTTTGCTTTCAATAATTTCTGTGTGAATCTTTATCAATTCAGCGTTCCCCCCTGAGTTCCATGTTCATTTCCCTGCTCCATTTTCCTTCTCTTCAATTGTTTTTCCTCTTTCTCCCAGCAGGAAACAGTCAGAAGCTAAAAACAGTGCAGAAAAAAACCCCACCCTAGTAAGTTCAGAGAAAGACACCTTTTGCCATGGGGGTGGAGTGGAGCTGGTTGTATCAGAAGTGATCGATACACCCCATGTGATAAAGGTGGCTCTTGGACATTGGAATCATTTTCCTTTGGCTTCCAACCTGGCCACCCTATCCCACCACCATCATCCTGACAATTTCCTTTCAGTCTCACTTCCTACCAGCTGTTTCCATTACTTTCCCCCTTTCTTTCTGCACAGCTCCAGCACTGGGAAGGAGACGATCAGATTGTAGAGGCTCAGGGAGGGCTTCCTGCCACGGGACTCAAAGCGCATGTTGGTGTAAGGCAGGAGACTGCCAAAGCCTCCAGCTCTGCTCTGCAGGAGTTTGATGTGCTAATGTGGGGATCACAGAAAGAGCTGCGGCCAAAGTTGTCATAATAATCCCAAAGTCTTTTCACTTTTCCCCAGCAGCGCCAATCCCCGCAGGTACCTCTCAGCGAAGCAGCCTCTGGTTCGGCTGGCATTCCTTTCACTGCCCCCTTGAGCATCCAGAGACAGCCGCTCTCCATTCGGGTGTCTCAAGTCATGACAACTAAAACCAATGTCACCATTTGCTGCTCAGTGCAGCAGTTCATTGCTGCTGTCCAGCCTCGTTGCCAGCAATGACCCTCATTCAGGTCTATCTAACCCGGGTTTTCTGAAAGGATTCTTCTTAGCACCCTTCTAACGGTAGGGCTGTCTTCTGGAAACAGGCTCCTTTGGACAGAAGCAGGTTGGGGAGTGTCTACATGCCCCAGCTGCTGGAGCACCGTTGGTGGGAGGTGTGCAAGAAGGGAAGAAGCAGTTGGAAGGTGGCTCTAGATAGCAACTTCTTAACCAGGCTTAGCTGCAGCTCGGATAGCATGTCCGAGCAAAGCCTGAGCTAAAAGAACAATATTTGGATTTCTCCTGTACTTTGTCCATCCAGTGTACAAACAGGAACCCCAGGACACAGTGTACCTCATGTGAACCGTACCAAATGTACAGCAAGGGGCCGCTTCTGTCGGCTTGCGAGGGTTTTGTTAAAACCTAAACCACACTGTCAGGGAGAAAAGGAACCCGGGACATTGGTTTGGTAAAAATAAGGTTTTATGGACCTGAAAATCAACATACTTTCCCCTACGGCTTAGGGAAAAGCGGTTGTGGAAGGACTGAGTGTGATTCTGCAAATCTGCCTTCATGGGTCCTTTTAATTTAGAGGCATGACTCATCGGAGCACGGACTACTGGGATGATTGTATGACCACAGGATGCAGCCCTGGAAAAGTGTTTTTGTAAACAAATAAACATGCTCCTTCCTGCTTGAAACTCTGATCTTTCAGCATTGGGCAAGCGCCTGAGAACCTGACAGTGAAAGTAAGAAGAAATATTAACCATGAAGCCACTTGCTTGGTCCAGTTCCAACAAGAGGTGAACACGGAGTGAAAAAATTAGATGAGTCTTTCTAAAGTCCTGTAATGATCTGAAGTGTTGTTTGTATCAGGAACAAAGAAAAGACTCGTTAAGTGAAAGTTGCCTGAAGAGACAGTCTGAAAACCTGGCGAAATGGAAACAGAGGGTATCTTCAGAGCAAGGGGAAAACCAAAAACCGCCCCAGGAGGTGCGACGGTGGCTTGTGCCTCGTTGTGGCAAACGTGCAGGGAGTTATCCAAAGTCTCCAAGATGGATTTCACAGGATGGCTTCTGATAAATCTTTTGAGAGATTATCTCTGCCTTCTTTTCCTGGAGAACGTGGGATGCTGGCCCCAGTCAGCAGACTTGCCTCCCGAGGGGGAAAACAGGAGTCTCCAGTCCTAACAGCAGGAAACATTGCCAGAAAAGTGTGTAGACATTTGAAAGCCACCTAAATATTGCAATGTCGGGGAGTCCGTTTTCTGTTGGTATTTTAAAAGCCATCTTTTTGGCAGCTGCCAGTGAATCCTTTAAGTACGTTGAGATCGGTGCGTGAAGTCAAATCAACACTCAAAACGGTGCGAGATCAAGATGGGCAGAGCAAATCGAGTAGGGAAACCCCTGAGCAACTGTTTGACCCTTTTTGGTATCTGGAGGACGCTCCAGACCAACACAAAAACCTGCACATGAGCAAAGGAAAGGCCAAGTGGAAAGCAGAACAAGAGGCTTTGCTTGGTCGAGATGTTTCAGTTGCAAAGGATAGATCTATTTTACCTATTAGAGCTTGTCTAGACTAAGGAAATGTTCCTGCTATGACTATGCTGAGGTAATTACACCAGCGTAAACCCCTTTGGGCAAAACAGAGCTTTCAGTGGCCTGATTTACTCTGGTGACTTGCCAGGATTAGTTCAGCTGGTACCAGCCTATCCTCCAGGAGCTCCTGCTCCCAGCTGGAACCCCGCGCTGCAGTTTTCATCCGTCTCATCTGCAGCATTTTCACTGCCAATCTATCAGTCAAGCCATCCTTATGGGACCATCAGGCAAATGTTCTTCTCCAGAAGAATGGTAAATATTTAGAAGGTTCCTCTGCGAGTAGAGAATTGATTAATTGGCTAAAAGAAACAAAACCAACAACAACAACAAAAAATCAAACAACAAAAATCAATAAAAATAACCCGTCGAAATAAATGTGGGTTTAAATTAAAACATACTTCAGTTTGTGTGTGCATATCACAGAGGTGTATTTGCTGCAAATAGAATGAAATGGGAAAGGCAAATGTAGGATGTTCAGTCTGCCCACATTAAATGAACTTGTATGAGAGCACAAAACGTGTCCAAAGGGAGTAACACGTGAGCTACTCCAAACACAGTCAATTAAAAGAACAAAAAAACGAGAAAAAACCTCCAAATAAACTAAAGAAAGAAGAAGAGCTTCACTCTGAAGCCCATTTTACAGAACAGAAGGTGAAGCTTTAGCCTGAGAGAAATTAGTGGCAACATTTACATTGAATTGAAAGGAGAGGCTTCACTTAATCTAATGTCTAAGGTGAAGCCACGTAACGCCGCTGTGCGTCGCGGCACCAAAATACATGTGCTGAGTTTCACACGCCGCGTTCAGAGAACGTGCTGATAAATGCAGGATGAGGAACAGACACCGACAGGCAGACGTGGCTGTAATTTAATCTGGGTTACTGTTATCTGCAGGTGGTACAGTTAAAATGTTCTAAAAAGTTATCAAACGTTTCTAATTCTAAAGGGTTCTGGGACAGTTAGAAACTATATAGTGAAATGTGTTCCTTTAAGAGTCTTTTAATTAAGGGAAGAAAAAAAAAAAAGAGGGGAAAACCAGTATGTGTGGAGCACAAAGATGACATCAGAAAAGTTCCTCAATTCACAGATGGCTGCACCTTTCAAAAAAAATTAAAATAGGAACCCTGGATTGATTTAATCACCCATACAAGCGAAAAAACGTAATGAAGATACTTAGTGCCAAATTGGTTTCTTGGGACCTTTTCCATGTAAATAATACAAATCAAACCTTGAAGTGCAGCACAGATATGATCTGACAAGTAAGCCAGGCTTTTTGTTTTACTTTGATCCAGCTCCAGAAATATTTTATCCGAGGTAAAGTTGTTTTTAAGTGTTTTCCATTTCAGTTTTTCATTTTGGATATTCATCATATAGGAAACTTGAAGAGAAGGCTGAGAACATCAGTCTGGCTGCACCGACTGACGGCATCAAACATCAAGATTTCCTTGGATTTGCTCCTAAGGGGGAAACCAGAAAGAGCTGCTGATGTGAGGTGGGATGGATTTCAGCTCGCTCGGTTATTTTTAATGGTACAGTGACCGCGCACAACCCGAGGTGAATATTTCCAAACACCATGGTGAGCCCACTCCAATATTTTTAGCTCTGCTCCACTTTCTCAGAGGTAATTAAGACTTTTGAAAATAAGAAGATAGGGCGGCCTTTGGGTTTTGAAGTGATTCCCTAAATTCTCCGTGCCCTGCCGTTCGCTCAGGATGCTGCCTGGGAGCAACGGTGCCTTGTCTTGGAAGAAAATCTCCACTTGTCAGGAGTCTTCTGATTTTTTTTAGTATTTGACTTCTGTGCTGCTGTTTGTTAAAAATTTAAAATGAAGTGAAATGAAATAATATCAATAAATAAT
>JANHFX010015957.1:0-13974 GCA_027560015.1 Chloroceryle amazona
TCCTGTGTGGGCTGCCCTGGGTGACCCTGCTCTGGCAAGGGGGTTGGACTCGCTGCTCTCCAGAGCTCCCTCCCACCCCCCCATGCTGTGATTCTGGGAGTGTTGTTTCCTCCCGGAGCCACAAGCAGCTGGCACACTTAACTGGGTCTGACAAAGAACAACTCACCTACAGACCAGGTAGCCAGTCCTGTTCAAGCCGTGCGTGCAGTGGACCCCGATGAGTTTGTCTGTAACACACAAGCAGGGTTCTGGTGCAGGGCTCCTTCTCCCCAAACCCCACTGAAGTGAGCCCCTTTCCACTCGCCCCACACCGGCGACACCAGAACTGACTGCGCAGTGATATTGTTGCACTTATGGCTAATTAACACCTTTAATTCCGTGAGCTCACTTTCACAGAGGGAAGAGGGAGTTAACAGCTCCACATGAAGCTGTCCCACGTTTCCCAGGTGCTGACAACTTGCTCCTTACACCCAGACCAACAAAGCCGTCGCTATTTACAGCCAGTCCAGAGAGAGGAGTCTCAAGCTCCACGAGAACTCGACTCTGATGAATTGTCAGAGCACCAGCGTGAATTCCTTTGCCACAGCAAAGCCCATCTAATCACCTTGACCTCCACGTGCCAAGGACAGGAGAAATTCACCCTGTTTGTTCACACAAACACCACTGGCCCCCGAGCGCACGGTGCCGTTCGGCGTCAGGGGAATCCACGCTTACCGTTGTCTTTGTTGTCTCTCAGAAACTTCTTTACGATGCATTTGAATTGGAAAATGGTTTGCTTGTTTGGTATTTCGTGGCCCATTGTCAAGATCTTCGAGTAGCAGAGCGTGGCCGGGAGCTCCTAGGAGAAGCAGGTCAATAATGCCCAGAAGGAAGCACAGGGATTATTCTCGGTTAGAGAGCCACAGGTCGTAAGCCAGAAGCTGAACTTTGAGCTTTTCAACGAAGCTCAAAAGAGCAGCAATGCAGTTTTAGGTAGGAAAAGGCCCTCCCTCCCTTGATGCAGCATCAGTGTTCCAGAGCAGCCCGTCTGTGTTGTTATTTCTGGTGCCTTTGCTCTCCCCCCATGCCGGGGGAGATGCAGCACACGCAGAGCCTGCAACACCTCCCCGGTGACCCGCAGGGGCCAGGGCTGGCTGCAGTCAGCTCCTCACTCCAGAGAGCCTCTAAAACCAGCCTCGGGGTACCCCAGAGCTCCTGCTGGGTGGTACAAAGACGACCTGCACGGTGGGGGCTGGAGA
Organism: Chloroceryle amazona; assembly: GCA_027560015.1. NCBI lineage: Eukaryota > Metazoa > Chordata > Aves > Coraciiformes > Cerylidae > Chloroceryle > Chloroceryle amazona. The sequence continues at coordinate 1,239 of JANHFX010015957.1, forward strand.
CCCCAGGCCTGTACTCGATGGAGGGCCCCGTGGGCCTGCAACACTTCACCCCCCCACCAGGCTTTTCAAAGTTGTCTTCTCAAAGAAACAGCCTCCACTTTACCAGCAATATCAGGGCTTACAGAGACCTTTGTTTCCCCAGCAGTAAGACCAAGACTGACCTCTGGCCTGTAGTAGCGAGTCGTGTACGTCAGGTCGATGATCAGGCCCAGCTCTTCCTTCTGCTCTTTGATTTTCTTGAGGAGGTCACGAGGTGAAAATCTCTCCTCTGGAGGAAGCTTCTGGTCAAAGCTCTGGGGGGAAATAACGTTTAAGAAGGGGTGTTAAACTCAAGCCAGTTGTCACTGGGGGAAGAGGCTCCTGCTCCAGGATCTCCCAAAGATCAGCCCTTGGAAGAGAAAGGGGCGGACAAGGAGCAGAGGCAGACGGACGCACCAGTTACGTGGAGCCGAATCAGAACACGCTCCAGCCCTCGCTGCTTTGCAACTGTTCAGTTGAGGGTTTCCAGGATGGACTGGAGGCGTTTACTGTGACAAAACACTGCACACATCCCCAGAAGCTGCATTTTTTTTGTTTAGGGAAAGCTGTAAAGCAGGCTCGCAGCTGGAAGGGAGGTGAGCAAACAGCACCGCTCCCCATCACGAGCTCCACAACCCCCACAGGCACGACCCAGCGTTTGTTTCACTCGTAACTGCTGTGCTCAAACCATTCTGGACACAGCAGCGGGGACCTCCAGGCACAGCTGGGTGGGCAGCAGCACCACCACACCGACCCCTTGCAGGCTCTGCTCCCCAGCTCAGCGGTGGCACCACATTTGTGGGGCTGCACAGGCTCTGGGCACCTGGCAACAGCTGCCTGCAGCTTCCCTCCTGCCCTAACAGACCTCCTCCTGGCCACGGTGCTCGGGCACCCAGAAACCTTCCAACAAACTCCAGAGGTTGTTCGTGGGCACCCCCACAGCATGGATGCTGCTGTGACCCCATCACATGCTCTGGCTGCTCAAACAGCAACTGTGCCCCTCTGTCCCCCAGAGTACAGACCACTCATCAAAAGGAATAACAACGCGAGCTACACACGTAGCTAATGATAAAACAAGAGAAAGGGCCTCGAGCTGCACCAGGGGAAGTTTAAACTGGACATGAGCAAACTTTTTTTCCCCACAAGGGTTGTCAGGCACCGGAACAGGCTGCCCAGGGAGGTGGCCAAGTCCCCATCCCTGGAGGGGTTTAAAAGCCATGGAGCTGTGGTGCTGGGGATACGGCTCAGTGGTGGGCTGGGCAGAGCAGGGCCAACGGTTGGACTCCACGATCTGAAAGCTCTTTTCCAACCCAAACAATTCTGCCAGCCAGGCCCGGCAGCCCCTGCTCTTCACTCAGGTTTGTCCTTCTCTAGGGGGCTGCGGCGCCATGTACGAGATTCACATCGAGTCGGAGGAGTTCCGGGAGAAGCGAACAGTGCAGCAGCACCAGATGGTCAACCAGGTGACAGGGGGGAGCTTGCCGGGGGTGCGGCCCCGGGTGGGAACGTGCGAGTGGGGCTGGAGCTCTACAGGCAGACGCTCTGCGCGTGGGGCGAGCACGGCGCTGGCTGGCGCTTCGTAGCTGGCCCCGTGTGTGCAGCGCTGTGGTTTTGCCCGCCGACTGCTGCGGCCACACGCCGTGGGCCCGTGAAACTGGTCCCCAGCACAGGGCGCGCCGGTGCCGCGCTGCACCGCGCGACAAGCGGGGTGAGGAACGAGGTAGTTCTGGCACTTGTGCTTCAGTGTAGCCTTTACTAGAGGGGGGCAAACAAAGGAGCAGAGAGAGCCCTCGTTTTCTAGCACCACTTTGCTCTGGGCGCTGCCCCCCAACCACCAGCGCTTGTGTGTTCCAGGCTCTGCGGGAAGAGATCAAGAGCATGCACGGCCTGCGCATCTTCACCTCCACCCCCAAGCTGTGACCCCAGGGCTCTGCCCACCCAATAAAGCTGCTGCCCAGGGCTCTGTGGTGATTTTGAGGCTGCACCTCCCCCAGGGCTGAGTTTTTAGTTAGGCACCGGTGGTGGGGTGGGGAGGAAGATGATGATGAGACACCCCCCTTGTCCTCAAAGAAGAGCAGGAAGGAGACACTTTATTATTGCCTTGCCCCACAGGAGGGTCCCTCCCTCAGCCCCCTCCCCCGGGAAAACCGGAGCTGCTCGGCCAGCCCAGGGCCAGGCACTTTTCCTCCCCCTCCGCCCCGCGGTACCGAAGGGGAGCTTAAGGCTCTAAGTGCACCTCTCACCCCCCCAAAAAGCACTTCAGACCTGAGCTGAGTCAGCTCACACCCAGGGGAAGCAAACCCTGGTCAGGCTGCTCAATCACGGGGTCCAGAGGGAAACTTTGGGAGTAGAAAGCAGCAGTGCAGCGCTTGAACGTCACCCCACGGCTGGGGGAAACAACAGCTTGCTCCAAGTCCCCGTTCCCATCTTCAATCAGACTACAGTTCTTGCCGGATTCAAGCACGTGAACTACATCAGGCAAGTCGCTGCGGCACGGCCAACAACTTTTAAAACAACACCCAACAGGCTGCAGTGGCTGCGTCGGCTGCTGCCGCTGAGTAGAAGGGACGCTTGGCCTCTGGCGTCGCTGAAGGCGAAGCGTAGAAGTGGCTGGAGTACGAAGCGGAAAGGAGCGGCCGAAAGGGTCCTCCCGGGGAAGGTTTATCTGTCCTTGGAGCCCAGCTTCTCTATCAGTTCCTGCAGAGGAGCCAACTCTCGCCTGTCAATCAAGTTGAATTCCTGGCAGGGGTAAAAATAAAACACCACAAAAACTCAGGGACTTCTCAAAGAGCTGCTGGGAAGTTGCTGTGTCAATGTGTCAGCTCCTGAGGGAAACGCCAAACGGGTGTTATGGTGTGGCCACCACCTTGGTTGTCTGTGTAGAAACTGAAGCGTTTCGGGGCAACAAAACCTCTCCTGTCGTGTCACCGAGGAACGGTGCTGCTCTGCACAATCAGCGCACGGGCGGCCACAGAACAGGCTGTTAAATCCCACCAGAGGGTGAAACAACCACCAGTGCTGCTGCTACTTCCCAGTCCATTCCTGAGCCACAAGCCCACCCAGTTCTCCTGCAAGCCTGGTTCCTCTTGCCACAGGCAAACAGCTAAAACCCGAGAGGGAAATTAAAGCACCTACAGCCAGCTCAGCCGTGCTTCTGCAAAACAACAACCAAACCAACCCAACCCAACCCAGGGCGCTGCAGCTGCACCGTTCGCAGGGTGGGAGCCAAGCGGATCTTCCAGTGCACGCCACCGCTGTAGATCTTCAAAGAAGCACTTAAAATCCAGCTCCAAAACAAACCGGGACTGAGAAACCCCTGCGGGCAGGCACCCGCTGCTGCTGTGCAACTCACCTGCACGAAGAAGATAAAGTGCTTGAAGGAGGTGTTGAGGTGGGCCTCCTCCTGCAGCCGCATGACAGAGTCGAAGTGCTGGTGGTAGATGTGGGCGTAGACGCGGAACAGCCGCTTCAGGATGGTCTTGGCCACCGACATGAAGTTCTTGGGAAAAGGGACACCTGAAACGCACCGAACAGGGTGAGCGCTTGGGTCGGAAGTAGCGGAGCGAGGCCCCGATGCGCCGCGTGGCGTGGCCGCGCTTACCGATCTTGGAAGGGAAGAGCGTCTCGTCGTCCAGCTGGTCCTGCACCCACGTCATCAAGTAATCGATGTACTTGGGAGCCGAGCACTTGATCGGCTTCTTGATGTTGGTGCCATCCGCCCAGTGGTACTCGTACCTGCGCAGAGAGGGAGGGAAGATAAACACTCTGACAAGACATTTTTGGGCCCCTCCAGGAATTTTCACTCTCACGAAACAGTTGATCTCCCCCAGAGACCGTCCCCAGGGCTGTCTCAAATTGACAACACGTGTTTATCAGTCCCAGGACTCGGGGCAGATGTCACGCTGTAACATCACTCGGTGACACGACCGCTTTCTCTGCCATCTTCTGCAGTCTTCAAAAGCAGGGGCGTAAACCCTCATGTTTTGACGGTCGCCTCTTGACCGACGAAGTGAAAGCGAACGGTGCCATTTAAACAGGAAATCGTTACAGGAAACGTCCCCAAATATAGAAACAGGAACTTGCAATCTAGATACTCGCGGGTAGGAGAGCGGGGCAGGACGTTACAGGGCGCCCTACAAACGCTGCCCCGAAGCGCAGCCTCACGAACGCGATCCCTGCCGCAGCGTCACCTCGGCACAGCCAACACTGAGTCTTCTCCCTGTCAGTGTCACACCTCCTAAATACACCCTCACTATTTTCTGCCTTCCACACTGCCCTGCCCTGCTACAGAGCAGTTTTATGCTCCCATCAGCCGGCTAAAAACACCTGAAAACCACCCCCGGTGTGAACTGGGGGACAACCCCCCCTAAAACCACATCAGGACCTTTGTGCCCTTCCATGCCTGAGGCAGAGTTCAGGGCAGATGGTGCCAGCAGGACCCCAAAGCCACGTGGCCGTTCCCCGCAGCACGTACCAGTCTCTAAGCGCGCGGTTCCCTTCCCAGCTTTCTCTCCCGACAACAACCACCGCGCTGGGCTGTTGGCACCGCGCAGGAACCGACCCCAGCGTTCACCCGCCTCGCACCGGCAGCGGTGTCTTCAGCACGTGCTCAGTAAACCCCACTACGGCCTCTTGGAGCACCGGCATCAAAGATCCTGACAGCAAGAGCAGGTGCTCCCAGTCGACTCACACCTTTTATTTTCTTTAAAAGAAGCCACTTCCAACACCACTTTTCAGCTTCCAGACATAAGGACCTGATCAACAGGGGGAAAACAGAACCCTGCATGCGCTTCCCCCGGACAAAGCAGTACTGAGCCCTGGGGAACACCTGCGAGCGGCCACCAGCCGGATTTAACTCCGTTCACCACCACTCTCTGCACCCAGCCAATTTAGCTTCTTTCTACACGTGTTCCAGCGACCCCCCAAACCTGCCTGCTTCCCCACGTTGAAATTGCGGCTGTACAGGGCAGTAAACACCTTACCTGGGCCCCGCCGACATGACCGGACAGCTGGTCTCCGTGCAGAACTCTGTAATGGTCCCGTAGAGCATGTTGATTTGGTTGAAGAAATCCACCGCTGGAAAAGAAGCACGCGGACTTTACTCCAAAGCGCAAACGCGAAGGGGAGCGGAGCAGCGGTTGGCTCTCGTTCAGCTGCCACGGCCTCCCGGGGATGGCTGCGCCAGGGGGTGAAGGCACCGCAAAACCGTCCGCGGAAACAAGAGCCTCCCTTCAGCGTGACGGCGGCGGCCGATGGCTTCAAGATGCTGCGACCAGCTAGGAACTGGAATGGCTCTGTCTTGTCTTCCAGCAGCTGGCTACCGCCTGGAACCGACTGGTTCCGTGTGAAGCGCCCCTCAGCCTCGCCCGCCTTGGAAATGACAGCTCCAGGCACCTCTAGAAACCGACAGCACCTCAAAAACCCAGTGGATTTTGCTAAAACAGGAATGGCCTTTCTTTGGTTGAACCCTGGAGGCCCGACTCGCTGTCTGCCATTGCTCAAAACTACCCTTTCCTCCTGTAAACTCCAAATTCAAGGTCAGAGAGAGCAACTGCTAAAAGCAGATTAGATTTGTAGCCTTTTGAGGCATTTTATTCTCCTTTTATCCCAACTCAGTTACCTCAACGGAGCACACCTGGGCTGAGAATTTCACCCGGGGAAGTTCTAGCTTCTTTTAAGGATTAAACCCAGAGATCTATTTTTTTTCTGCTGCACCTCCACACCCAGGCGGATGCCTCCTCTACAGGACTTACTGTTCACTGCGATCCACTCGTTGAGGTCCTCTCCCTCCGGCAGCATAACCGCTTGTCTGAGGTTACCACTCCCCAGCGTCGCTTCCGCATGCTTCAGGAGCTCGTACTGATGGGAGCCCTCGGGAATGTTCTTCTTGGGTTTGAATGTTTTCGACGATCGACTCCCACTGACGAGAGAGAAAACGCTTTCAGTTTGTCTTTTAACGCCGTCCCCTTCCCAGAAACATTTCCCATGTCACCCCTCTTACTGTTTTTACCCCTTCCCCATTTCCCCCACCATCGGGGCGAACGGATCCTACGTGCAACCTGAAGCGTTTCCAGCAGCGTCACAAAAAGAAGCTGCCCACACACTTCCCTCTTTCGCCTGCCCTTCTAAGAAGTCGCAGACGTTTGGTGCAAAGCCCCATCGAGCAGCACTTGCTTTTGATCACGGAAAGAAAAGCCCGTGGGACTCCACCAGGGATGGAAATGACCTGTTGCCGCTAGGTCAGTTTGACAGCGGCAAATATTAAACGCTCGAACGCACCCTAGGAAACAGCCTGCTAAAAATAGCAACTTTATCATAAACTCCAGCCCTGAAACGCAAATTGTCACCGAAATCTTCCCTCAGCGGGCGAGTCGTCGCACGGATCCTTGCCCAGCTCCCTCCGACGGGGCTGGCAGCACCGCAGCCTTTACCCGAACAGCCAGCGCCGCTGGAGCCAGGAGGATTTCGATCCTTCTCGACCGCAAACATCAGCTTTCAGACCTGGCCCACAGCAGCTTCCTGCTCAGTATCACAGCTTTGCACGCTCCGTTTACGTGTGGCAATAAAAGACCTTTCGATCCCACTCGCTCTTAAACCAAGCTGCTGCCTCCTGCCACGGCTGAAGCAGGCCCAGCACGTCCTGACCCTGGGCAGAGGGTCCCCAAAGGTTCCACAGCCCCTTGTTATGCCACAAAACACTCCTGCTCCTCATCCTCAGCATCTACCAGGCCTTAAGAGCCAGAAGACCTCTCACACCTTACAAGCCTTCACATCTAGAACACAGGTATGCAACTACCCACCCCCTGCAGCTCCTTACAGGTGTCTTTTCTACGCTACGTGCCTGTACTTTGGCCAAATCACCACTGCTCCCCCGTCCTCGGGCCTGCCCCACCTCACGGGGGGGACAGCCCCTCACACAAACCCCTCTTCCCGCTCAAACGCGCCTGAGGGGAGGCAACGAACCGGGTGCGTTGCCCGCTGAGAAACGGCTCCGGAGTGAGGTGCAGGCAGCGATTTCAAAACGTAGATATTTTATATATATATATGTATTTCTTCTCTTTTTATTTCTACCAAGTTCTTGGTCCCTGGAGGAGTGGGACCAGGGAGGCGAAACCGAGTTCGGCTCCTCACCTGCCCCTGCTCCTCAGCGGCATTGTCATTAAAAACCCGTCTGTTGCTCTCTGCGATTTTTTCCACTTTTCCTATTAGGGAGTTTATTTGCTGCATAAACCTACCCCAGGAAAAATCGGGAGGGGGGGGTTGCTTGGGATTTTGAGGAGGTTTATTTAAGTGTTGTTTCCTGTTGTCATTCGTATCAGCTGTTGTTATGTAGATGAAATAATTGCATTCCTGGTAGGTGTTCTGAGACGAAAGGCAAAAGTTCAGCAGACAGGTAGGGACCGTATGCCCTGGGCAGGGTTTTATTGTTGAAATTAGGAGTGAGATGAGGTGGAGAAAAAAAAAACAAAACAACACAACAAGCAACCAAAAAAACAAAAGGCGGCTCCAGACAGCTCTGGGGCCTGAGGGTTCGGAGCCTGAGTTGCCAGCCTCTTAAAATCCCGGCTTGAAAACAGCCAAACTTGGGCAATCTCATTGTGCAAAAGGGAAAACAGATGTTGGGAGAGAAATAACATAAACCAGATCTCTTAAAGGAGAGTAAATCACTTCTGATTCTTAAACCATGTATTTTCTGTCGGGTATAACCAGCACGCTATGTATCTAAAGTTAAACATTGGGTCTTGGCTTGAGTGATGACTCCTGAGCCAACTGACTCCCATCAGTGCCAGGTACTGAAGAGCTGCTATCAAGAGCCACTGCAGTTATCAGCAGAGTTCGAGGCCAAATTTCCCTCTTGGTCACCAACAGCCAGGCGATTTTGAGGAAGGCAAAGGTTGTAATCTTGCTACCGACGGGTCAAGCCGGAGCCCAGTTGTTCAGTTTGAGCACAGACAGCCGTTTTCAGAACAGAACTTGAGGTTCTGCAACCTCCTTGCACGTGAGTCTTAACATAAGATAGTCAGGTGGCAGTTTCTGGCAGGAATTACTCGAGCTGGTGGTGACTAAAATCCCATTTTGCTTATTTGGCTTAAATAGGAAAAGTTTCGCTTGTGCGTGTTTTTTAGATTTGTCACCCTGTTTGTGTGCGTTGGTCCAGGACTGGCATGTAGGACATTGCTCTCTAGTAAGTGATCCTTGTAAAAAACCACTAATTATTACCTAGAGTAGGGGGAAAGGTTGCAGGCGTGTGTGGTGCTTGAGGAAAATGTTCGTTGCTCAAACAGAGAACCTGGTTTTTTTTCGAGCAGCAAGGTGCAATCTCTTCACAGTGCAAAGAGTTAACCTCTGCTTAGCAGCCCTTGCAAGAAATTCCCCTAAGTGTAAAGTCCTGCCTGGCAGCTGAGACACCAGGGCACTAATTTAGCTCGTGTGTGTGGATGATACAATTCTATTCGCTTTTATAAAGAGTCCCCTGGAAAAAAAAAAACAACTAAAATAATTCTGAATGGAAGCAGAAGTGCTGTTGGACTCGCCGGGGTTTTCATTATCTGTCTGGGCTGTAGAGCTTAACACCTCTAGCTCGTTACAGAAACAGGCTTCGTTCTAATCCTGTAAGTAGTACAACATGCAGACAGGCTGGTCATTGTTTGTGGGAACAGAACTTAATAATAATAAAAAAAAAAAGTACAATAAAATACTGAGCCCGAGTTATCCGTAGTCTGAACTGCCCCGAGTCTCAGCTTACACCCGGCTGAGTTACTGTAAGTGGAGTACATGACCCCAAGCTGAAACGCAGATCTCAGAGAGGTGAGGTTTCTGAAGAGAGGGATTTTCTTTTTTGATTTTTTTTCTTTTCCCCTCCTCCCTGCCTTGGATCAAATAATATAGCTGGAAGGAGAAGAAGAAACAGATGCTTTTCTTTTTTGGCAGCCGAGCCATTTATGTCTGAGAGCACTCGCTGGACAGAAAGTGGGATTTGTTTCTCTTGAAGAGAGGGGGAAAGGGCTTTTTGCTAAACTGATTTTATAGCGTACAGAAGTTTTTCTGTTGGCTGAACATCCCAGGAGAGCACATCGCGTGTGCAGAAAACGCTCTGGTCGTGCCCATCCTTGTGAAATTCCCCCTCAGGAGCCTCTTGTTCCACAGAGCAGCACCTTTCACTCCAAGCCTGCCTTCACACGCCTCAGTACCTATCGACTGCTCAGAAAAGCAGCAGTTAATGATCCCGAGGAGCCCCTTTGGACCTCCTGTCCCAAACGGCGAGGCAGAAATTCCTTCTGCCAGCCCCTGCACATATGCACGTGTCGCTTCAGCGCGGCACAGATGTGCTGGGGAGGCATTTGCACATGTCCCTCCATGCAGATCCCCTGGCATGGTCTCTCCTCTCTGGAAAGGCCGTGGAGTTGACCCTTTTAAGAGTTGAGCTGCGACACTGCGAGTGTCCTAAAGCACTGAGGTGCCTTGCTATTCATTCTCAGCATCGTGTTTTTCTTTTCCAGGCTATTTATATCACTGTCCTTGACAGAGCTGCGTGTGGCTTGTGTCTGTATATTTTCTGCTTGCATTCCTGCAGTTTCTTAAGCTGCTCTTGGCTTGCGTCTCTTTATTCTAGTACACTGATAGATGGTTTTCTAGAAGCAAATTATTACCCTGCTCCTTTACTTACAAACATCTGAAATTAGTTATAGTTTCCTTGTTTAATTTTGAGCCCGGCCTAACTTTCCAGCCTTCTGCATAACCCTTTTCCTGACAACTCTGTCTTGGTTGGCAAAGGCACGAAGCAACTGCAGAGTTGCCAGTGCTGTGCCTAAACCCAGCCAAGGCTCAGGGTCCCCAGGCTTGAGGAGCCTCTCTTAGAGCTTTCCCCCGTTTCTGCAGCACCTTCATCCTTCTGAGCTTACACAAACATTTCTAGCGCAGCTTTGAACACACTTTGTGCTGTTCCAAGAGGTCTTTCTGTTCTGCAATGCTCATAAACTGTTTCTTTTCATGTTTCCCTCCCCCAAACTTTTCAACGCTGAATTCAGTGTGAGCTCACCTCCTCTGTTGCTTAACGCCGCGTGTAGGCAGCCAGACGGGCCGCTCCCCGGGTCGTGTTGCTGAAATCAGATCTTACATTCATCGCTTTTATTCTTCCTCTGTCTCATGAGTGGAATCCAGCTCCATGTGTTCCTATTCTCCCTTTTTTGTTTCAGCATTTGTCGCTTCTGTTGCCACACAGAAGCGGAGGGTTTTGACACCTCATCTTGCAATCTCAGACTGGAAATAGAGACAGCGGCGAGTTTGTCTTTGCTTTTTAGCCGTTTGAAACCTAAGAGGAGAGACTCGACTGTAATTAACCAGAAATGCCTAATAAAGCTTTGCCAAATTTTCTGCTGAGTTGAACTCAAAAAAGAAGCTGCTTCATTTGAGCTTCACGCTAAGAAACTTCCTTGTGAGGATGAGTCACGTCCAACCATCTGCCAGATGTTTAAGAGCACCAGGGCACCTCATCCAGCTTCTCTTTGAGCCTTAAGCTCCAAGTCCATCCCTTCTGGTGTCCCCCTTGCTCACACCTTTCCTGGACAGTCCTTACAGCACCATATTTTTGATGTAAAATACATGGGGTTGCCAGCATGGTTTTAACAACTGTTCTGAGCTGAAGCAGCAGGAGGTTTCCATGGGGCGTTTCCTCTTTCTTGGCAGCATTTCGCTCAGGACAGAACTGAAAATCCTCTGGGCTCCCAGCAGGGATTAGTGGTGTAGAAAAGCAGAAGCTCTTATCTTGCAAATCTAAACAACGTGTAAGGAAAAATTACGATGACTTGCAAGGGGTGGGGGAGAGCAGAAGGGGGATGAAGCTTTGTAAACTGAGGGGTTTCAACTTTATCCATTTTGTACCCGCCTATCCCTCACAGGAATGTTCAGCATGTGGTCATTTGCTGTTTGTTAGAATAGCTGCTGAAGCCGGCCTGGGCTCCAACTGGTACTTTTCTCTCCAAAATAAAAATTAAAATGGAAAAACACATTCTTTCTGGAAAGGAAAACATGATAAAATGGAAAAGCAGCTCGCAGCTCCATCTTTAGATGACAGTCACTCGCCTCGCAGAGGAGAACGCTTCGGTCTATTTATGTTCTCACCATAACGGTCCCTGTTTGAGCCCTGTTTTGAATGCTGACTGATGTCTGTGTTATCTGGCCTCTTTTACACTGGGCAACGTCTCTGCCATTTAATTGCGGCCTTAAAGTTCAGACAAATATTTACAGCCTCTGCTTTCCTTTTAAGATGAATGGCTACTTCCAAACACTCTCTTTGCTGTGTTTCTCACTCCTTAAGTGGGCTCATGCTTTTTAAACCTACGTGGGCGGCTTGAGAAATGAAGTGGGAGTCGCAGCCAGTACAGTTTGTTCTCTGTTTTATTTACAGGAGCCAAGCAATAAGCGGGTTCGGCCTTTATCACGGGTCACATCCCTGGCAAACTTGATCTCTCCTGTAAGAAATGGTGCAGTTCGGCGCTTTGGGCAGACAATACAGGTAAAGAGTGGAGCCTTCGAGTCCTAGAGATATGGGGAAGATACTGGCTGTGAAAGGTTTCGAGGCATCTCTTGAAAACCTGCTACGTAATTTGTGCAAGGACGGGACTTCCTTGGGAGCTGGGGATGAAGAAGAGTTCAGAGGTAGCTCGCTAGATAAACCCATTATCGAGAAGTTCATCAGTAAAACCAAAAACTGATTCAGAGAGGGAAAATTAGTTGATAAACTGTTCCAGGACTTGAGATATGTGTGTTGTTGAAACATGTACTCCATGAACTGACCTTGCTGTTCAGCAGTCCTTCAATACCTGTAGAGAAGTGTTGTCTGAGGAGCACTACACCCCACACATGCAGATACCAGTGCCTTCTGCATCTTGCTTTTAATAACCTTGCAAATCAGGAGAGCGAAACTCAAGTAGCTGAGTTTATTTCCAAGCTTTACGTTCCCATCCTCCCTCCCAGGCACCGCTGCTGGATCGGTGCAGGGAAAGGCGCGCGGCAAAGCTCACCGCTCGCTGGGCTCTCGGGGCTTTCTCAGCAGCTTGATTAAAGTGTTCCTTTATCTAAGGAAAAGTGTCTGGGTGTGTTTTCCTGCCCTGCACAACAGAGGAGGATGAAGAATTGGGAGGGGTATGGTTAATACTGTAATACTTCTGAAATGTTTGTTCTACCTATTATGTATTTTTTTAATTATTTTTTTGTCTGTCTCTTTAATCCCTTACAGTCCTTTGCCCTTCGTGGTGACAGCAAATCTCCCGGCTGTGCCCAGAAGTCATGTAGCAGATCTGCTGCTCCTACTCCACCTAAAAGAAGAAATAGTGTACTCTGGTCTGAGATGTTAGATGTCAACATGAAGGAGTCCCTGAGCACCAAAGAAATTAAACGTCAGGAGGTAAGGAAAGGGCTCCAGCAGGACTGGGGAAGGCAGCTGAGGCCAAGGCTTGTGAAATGTCATTGGTGGGGTAGTGAGTAATGAGCATCTGTTCGTGACTTAGAATTGTTTTCTTTGGAAGAGTCCTTCAAGATCATCAGATCAAACCGTTAGCACTGACGGGGCACCACTATCTCTATCTCGTGTCCCTCAGCACCACAGCTTGGAAACCCCTCCAGGGATCATGGGGACTCCTCCCCTGCCCTGGGCAGCCTGGGACAGCCCTGGACAGCCCTGCAGGGCTGGGGGGAAGAAATTGTTCCTCTTGTCCAA
>JANHFX010015963.1:0-29533 GCA_027560015.1 Chloroceryle amazona
CAGGAACAGAATACCAAGCAGAATCACAACCCTGGACTTCAGCAGGGCCAACTTTGGCCTTTTCAAGCAATTGCTAGGGGAAATCCCATGGGACAGGGTGTACTGGAAGGTAAAAGGGCCCAAGATAGTTGGTTAACATTCAATGACCACTTCTTCCAAACTCAAGATCAGAGCATCCCAACAGGTAGGACGGAAATCAAGAAAGGGAGTGGAGAGACCCCCACGGTTAAACGGGGAACTGCTGGGCAAACTCAACTGGAAGAAGAAAGTCTACAGATCATGGAAGGAGAGGCTGGACATGTGGGAGGAAAATAAGACTGTTGTCAGAGGATGCAGAGAGGCATCCAGGAAAGCTAAGGCCTCCTTGGAATTAAACCCTGCAAGAGAGTTCAAAGACAACAAAAAGGGCTTCTATAAATACATTGCAGATAAAACTACAACTAGAGGCAGTGTAGGCCCACTGATGAATGAGGTGGGTGCCCTGGTGACAGAGGATACAAAGAAGTCAGAGTTACTGAATGCCTTCTTTGTCTATGCTGCTGGAGGCTGTCCTCAGGAGCCCCAGACCCCTGAGGTACCAGAGGAAGTCAGGATAAAGGAGTTGTTTGCCTTGGTTGATGAAGACTGTGTTAGGGACCAATTAAGCAATCTGGGCATCCATAAATCCAAGGGATGCACCTGCAGGTGCTGAGGGAGCTGGCGGAGACATTGCTAGGCCACTCTCCATCACCTTTGGTAAGTTGTGGGGAACAGGAGGATTCCCTGAGGACTGGAGGAAAGCAAATGTCACTCCAGTCTTCAAAAAGGTTAAGGAGGAGGACCCGGATAACTATAGACTGCTCGGCCTCACCTCCATCCCTGAAAGGTGATAGAACAACTTATCCTCTGCGCTGTCTCGAAGCATATCAAGGATAAGAGGGTCGTTAGGAGCAGTCAGCATAGTTTTACCAAGGGGAAGTCATGTTTGACTGAACTGATAGCCTTTTATGAGGATGTAACCAGGTGGATAGATGATGATAAAGCAGTGTATGTGGTCTATCTTGATTTTAATGAAGCATTTGACACTGTCCCACACAGCAACCTCGCAGCTCAAGTGAGGAAGTGTGGTCTGGATGATCGGATGGTGGGGTGGATTGTGAACTGACTGAAGGAAAGAAGCAGAGAGTTGTGGTCAATGAGACAGAGTCTAGTTGGAGGCCTGTATCTAGTGGAGTCCCCCAGGGGTTTGTACTGGGACAAGTACTATTCAATATATATTGATGAATATATATGATATTCATCAGAGTGTCAGGAGGATAGAGCCTGGCTCTTCTCAGCCTAAACCAATGATAGATCATGGGTGAATGGGTGCAAGCTGGAACATAGGAGATTCCATGTAAACATAAGGAGAGACTTTTTCACTCTGAGGGTGTCAGAGCACTGATACAGGCTGCCTAGGGAGGTTGTGGAGTCTCCTCTGGAGACGTTCAAAACCCACCTGGATGCATTCCTGGGTGACCTAATCTAGGTAATCCTGCTCTGGCAGGGGGTTGGACTAGATGATCTTTTGAGGTTCCTCTCAACCCCTAACATTCTGTGAAGATTTTGTGATTTCTGTGATAAGTATATAGTAAACTGCAGGGGTATTCCCTTATCTGCAGTGCTGCAGCCTTTATCCCAGGTGCCAGGAGCAGTTGTGGAGCTGCCCTGCCAATGCTATCCTATCAAATGGGTGAATATAAATGACTACTGCTAGACTTTACATGAGCAAAAGAAGAAAGTCGCAAGCCTCAAAATACAGGAATATAGGAATTGCTGGCTATATAATATGCACCCTATTAGATAAATGACCATTTAAGCCTCTCTTGGTGTGGATGTGTTTCCTTCTGTTACAGGTTGCAAAAGCAGTTTCTCACTCCTTGAATAACTGCGTGAATTGTCTGCCTGGACAAAAAGATGTGGATGTGGCCTTGAAGAGTATTGGAGAATCTAGCAAGAAGCTTCTTGTTGATTCGGTGAGATGTCTTTTAACATAGAAATGAATTGCAGAGAACTGAAAAGCAGGTCTGGGTTCCTCATGTGTCATATTGTTGCTTAGTAAATGTGCCCTAAGTATACTTCATATAAGTTTTGTTTTAAGTTTATGCAACTTCAAGTATGTGCTACTTGGCCTGAAGTGCTATTCTTGTAGTTTATAGGAAAGGTGAAAAGTGTCTGTGGCTTGTGAAGTTGTTGTTGTAGATGACCATTAGTTTGCTAATGGTCATTAGCAAGCTGTGGGTTAACATTCTGAAGAATATGAAAATTAGATAATTATAATCTATCTTACCTGTAAGTGATCAGTTCAGTTTAAGGAACATTGTGTTCAGTCATAAAAAAATTTTGGTTCATCTAGGGTTGGTTCGTGCAAGCATAATTGCTATATTTCTGTTTAACTACATCCATGTCAAAAAAACCCAACATTGGTGCACTGGTAATTTTCTGGAAGGTTATATGATTTGAACAACTTTTTTTCTGAACATACCGGTGATTCTGTTACCTTGTGAATGAAGGAGATATTGTATTTTTGGTAAGTTTATGCAATGCCATTTTTGTAAAACCATGTCAGGCGACTCATCGTGAAGAGCTGCCAGTGCTTGTGCGGTCTTGTGGCAAGTTTCCTTGTGCAGTTGAGTCATGACTTGGAGAGGAAAATTCTCCAACTTCTGAAGTTCATCACTTCAGATTTCATAATTGAATTCATAATTTCATACTAACCTACTAACTTCAAAGAAACAATGGCACCATGATTGTTGCACAGATTTATGGTTGATAGCTGTCCTACAGTTGGACTATTCTGTGTTGAGACCTGAATCACTAGTGGTCCAGTTGCAGTAGTCTGTTATAACTTGTGTGTTAAGATCACTACTGTATTACATTTAGCCTTCTTGAATTAGGTTGAACTTTCCAGTTGTGAAGGGCTAGTGTGATGTGACATACAATAATATATGAATATGACACTTGGTCTCTTACAGCTACCTCCAAGTTCTAAATCATTTCAAGAAGCTCAGAGTGAACTGAACCAGGCAGCAGCGGACCTGAATCAGTCAGCAGGAGAAGTTGTCCATGCTACACGGGGCCAAAGTGGGCAACTGGCAGCAGCCTCTGGAAAATTTAGTGATGATTTTGATGAATTTCTTGATGCTGGTATTGAAATGGCTGGCCAAGCACAAGTAAGTTTTTTGTCTTTTAATAGGAACCAAGGATTATCTTGGGAATAGTATCTTGCATCTTAGTTATCCAGTAGCACAGTATAATGTGCTAGTATGAGCCTATCCAAGTATGACAGGTGATGTTTATTATGAAGCACTGATCCATAACTGGTTATCTGGAGTGAAGTCTAGTCAGCATTTGCATTTTATGCATGATACTGGTATTTTTTCTTGTACCTAGTCAGAAATATGACGACTTAATCTTCTGTCTAGTTTAGACTGTTAACTATTTTGAGCTAATAAGCTCAAAGCTGATGGAAAGAGTTGCTTCTATTTTGGTAGAAATACCATGGAGCATAATTTATGTGAACACTGTTCAAAGTCTGGCACCTTTCTTTGTTAATTTTCAAATGCTTTAAATAGAGGGAGGAAATGATGTTTTTAGAATCCAGACTTGGTAATGCTTTATGGTACATGCTACAGACTGAAGCAAGCATTCGAAGAAGGCTGGCTAAAATGCTGTGGATCTGACAGCAAGGGCTTGGTCTTCTGTTTAGTGTGTTAAAATCTGGTGGAGTTCTGTTATGATGAACTTGGTAACAATCAGGCATGTTGTCACACATTACCTAGCTTATTCCTAGTTAGTTTAGGTACTTGTTTGAAGTTGGAGATCTCTATCATTTTACTGGGTTTAGGTGTACTGAAGTACAGTAACTGGACATTAGTGATGATTTGACATAAAAAATATCAGCATATAAAAAAAAGTCATACACCAAGAAAGCTAGGAGGACTTGCAGTAAAAAAGAAACTGCAGATCGTTTTGCCCTAGTTAGTAGCAGGAACTTGCAAACCTAATAAATGATTGCTGAAAGAGAAGTAGCCAAAAAGTCAAGTGTGCCAGTCCTTGGAAGTAATTTATGAAGGGTCTCTATAGAGCAGATGCTTTTTGTAGATAGAGCTGCATAATCACAACTGGAGAATATTCTCCATCAAAACTTATTTGGGTTGCAGATCCACAAAGTGAGTTAGGCACCAAATAGCAACTGAGTCTCTGAAATTGAATAGAAGTTTGGTACATGACTACCCTTTTAGCCTTTTAGAATGTTTTGTTTGAGGCAATTCAATGAAGGCAAAGGTAGAAATGATACTGCAAGTAGCTACTTGAAAAGAGAATTCCAGAGGGTGATGACCTTATGGCCCTTGCAAATTTGCTTATCCTACTGACTTAGAGTTATTACGTTAGTTATTAACGGCTGATCTTTCAAGAGAGAATGTCTTCTGTCTGTGTCTAGCTACTTGGCCTGAACAGAAGCAATAGCAGGTATTTTGGATGCCCAGTAATATGTTGGGGTATGGAGGAAGCAGAATGTAAATATGGAATAAAAACTGTTCCTATGAGCTGAATAACATGATACCTCTTTACAGAGGTATCTTTACCAAACAGATCACTAGAAAGAAAGGATTCACTTCCAGTGAAGAATGAGAGAAGAATCTAGTCACAGCTGTCTGCTGTGATAATCTATTACTTCCCTGTAATTGTATGTATATGCAGGTTTTCCCTTTCAAGCAATGGCTTAAAATAGAGTGTACAAGTAAGAATTTTTACCAAAGTATTCTTATAGAAACACATTTTCTTGGGGAAGAGGACTTTCTGGAGGGATCTTTCTGTGTGAGTAATCTCAGATGCTAGAGAGCCTGTGGGTTACACAGAGGATGCTAGAATACAGAGTGTACACTGAATAATGTGGAACAGTAGTGCCAGGCAGAGATGCATGAGTCTTGACAACAAAACCATTGTTTAACAAGTAGTAAACTTTTTCAGTTGCTCATCTGTGAATACAGCCATTGTTAGAAACCAAGCTACTTGTTACATTCATTTCTTCTTTTGTTATCTAAGTGAAGCTAGAGGCACCTGTCAGGGTGAACAGAGGCTTTGGTCTGTGTCCTACTCTAGACTATGATTTCCTGCATGTCAGTGGTTTCAGGTGGATAAACAAACTGCCTTTTCAAAACTAGTTTTAGCACACTCTCTATTGCAAACTCTGCACTTAATATTATGCTGCCATGGCTTTCTAGACTAAAGAGGACCAGATTCAAGTAATAGGTAACCTCAAGAGCATCTCTATGGCTTCCAGCAAGCTGTTACTAGCTGCCAAGTCTCTGTCTGTTGATCCTGGAGCTCCTAATGCCAAGAACCTCTTAGCAGCAGCAGCAAGGTAAGGATTGCTTGCTTGCTTTAGGTTTTTCTAAGATAGTTACTTTTCTCTGTGATATTTATAATGTCTTTAGATAGTCTTCTGCTATTGGCAATTAACTGTTTGGAACCTGCATTTCTATTTAAATGAAAGTAGGCTGGAGGAAAACTACTCACTGTGGAGTAGTTCCTTAGCTGGCATAACTTGTTACCCTTGGTGGAAGTAACAACCAACAGTTGAAGTGATGGCCTGGTTTTTGAAAGGGATTAGTGTGTTTTACCTACGGATTTTTTACCATCTGTGTTCTGACAAGGCAGTAGCTAACAGTAAGCATCTCAATTCCTAACAAAGATAAGAAAATTAATAGTGTTCTATAGAATGTGCTTAAAAATCATTGCGATACACACTGTGTGTGTGTATCACTGAGAACTCTTGAAAGGGTTAAATGCTATGTTTATGTGGTGGAAGGATTTTAAGGATTCTGCCAGACATGCCCTGAGTTTCATCTTGCAGACCCTGTTTGTCAAGGTGCTCAGTGTTACCTGAAAAATTACACTGCATTTAAGTGTTTGACTGGATAATCATCTCTCCCTCACTTTGTCAAATTCTTTTCACTTTTTTTTTTCTCCTGAATTAACTTTTTATTCAGTTACCTAAGTTTGTAAATAGAATGTTCAAGTATCAAACCAGAAGGGAACTGCTGAAGGAAAGACATCACACGTAGAAATGCCAACATTAAATCAGCTGAATATCTGAGATCATATGGATGTCACTTATAATATTTTCTTCCAAAAATGTTTACAGCTGCAAAGTTTAGCCTAGAAAGGAAGTGTGTAAGTGAAGGCTGTTACTTCCTTGGGCATAATATAGTTGTTTGTCGTGGACCTTAGGATTCATAGGACTACAACAATGGCTGACTATTCTGCAAGATCCAAGTGTTTATATGCTGTAGTTCATGAAAACAAATTTGGCTTGTAGAGTCCTAGCAGTCCTCTTCCACTCTGGGGTTGGTGTTTGAGGGGCCACCTTCCTTGTTCTTCTGCTTCCAAATAGTTTTAAAAGTAATGCTTGTACATTGGGTGTATTCCTGGATATAGGCACCTAGTGTGTAGTAATAATTTTCATGAGACCACACTGTGTCCTCTACAAAGCTGACAGTTCTAGTCTATTATCAAGCTTGTTTGTTCATTTGTTGTTTTCTTTAATGACTGATACTCTCTAAGTCAATGTGCATTGTCTGTCTTAGATTAAAATCAACAGCAGACAAGATATTTTTGCATGAAGCTTCGCAGGAAGTGAATAGAACCTTCCATTTTTTTCTGCCTAATTCATACGTCTGTATGCAATGATTTCTTTCTGATGTATAGAAATCACTGATGTTTAGGAGGCTGAGAATTCATCACTTATGTTGATGCTACACTGGTGAAGCCATGCATGTTGTTTCTCGTGCAGACACAATGTAAAAATATTTTTGATATCCACACACATAGACTCAGGCAATATAAATGTCAATATTTAATCAATAAATATTCAATAAATGTAAATATCAATAAATATCAGTTAAAGTTAAAAAACAAACTTGACAGCAGACTATATAAATATATAGCAGGACTAATGTGTATAATACAGTCCAGACAGGACATAAAACATATATATGTAAAAGTCCTACAAGACAGAAGTTGGGAAAAATGGCTCCACAAGGATACTAAAGCTATTGAAAAGGGTAGGGTTCACAGTTAAATGTCCGTTAGTTTCCATTTTTTTCCCCTGCAGTTAAACATAAAACCAGGTGTATATATAAGCAGCACATCTTGTTACCTTTTGTAACAGTATGATACCATCCATCTAGGTAATCATTTTAGTGACATTACCAGTCATGTTATCAAGTGTCATTTTTCTTAACGAGAAAATAATCCAAATGTCACTTCAAGGCCAGAGGGAAGTATATTCTGCAGGCATTCGGATTTCACTAATTTTACAAATTACCATGAGAAACAATACAAAAAACTTGCATTTCACAATGTCACAACAGAAGATAAGTGGTGACAACATGCCTAGGTATAGAAAATGTTTTTTGATTAATAACAGTGAATGGCAGACTTCTTCCTCCTGCAAAGCCTTTTCTTCTAGAAAAGGGTAATTAGCTGTTAGTCTCAAATGAATGTAGTTACAATGAATTTTACTTAGTATCAGATAATTCATTGGAAACTAAAATAGTGACTATTCTATGCCAAGTTCAGCCTATGTTCAGGAGCACCAGATCGGTGAACTCCCAGTTCACATAATGCGAAAATATCTTGCTCTCTATGGATTTAAACCTAAGTGAGCCAATGCATATTGACTTGGAAAATATCAGTGATAACTGGGTAACAGACTACAGAAGTATTTGGGGTTCGATTATATATGTCTGTTTGTGATACAGTATGTCAGACAAGACACAAGATTTTGCTGGCAGTGGGTATATAATAATACTTCAAAAAATTTTGACATACTGGCCATTTGTTTATCTGAAGACTTCTGGGCTGCTAGTAGATAAAGGATTCAGTTAATAACAGACCTGAAGAAGTGCTAAAACACTCTTAGGAACAAAGCTATATCACTGTGGGTTGGCCCTGGCCCACAATCCGAGGTGCCATCAGCTTGGCCTCTGGGCTCAGCTGTGTCCTGCGGTGGGTCTGCTGGAGCTGTCTGGAACAAGCTGTGCCCAGCATGGAGCAGCTGCTGGCCTATTCTTGCAGAGGCCATCACTACAGCCGAAACCTTGCCACAGACACACCATTGCTGTGAGATGAAGATTCTGTTTCATCTGGACTAACTTTGCAATTGTTTGCACTTATGGGATATATTTTCAGATGTGGATAACTATCAAATGCTTTAGCGAGAATAGCTGTGCTCTGATGAAGGTTGTTAAAGAAGAGACATCCATGTATTTTAACGTACAGTTAATCAAACACGAAACAGAAAAAATGTAGAACATCAAAGTTTTAAATATTTATGCAGTGTACAGTTATTGAAACATGTTTATTAAGAGGAATAGTTTAATTTTAAAATATACTTCTTTTTTTTTTCCTTCTATTCTCCCTAGAGCTGTGACTGAGAGTATAAACCAGCTTATCACGCTGTGCACCCAGCAAGCTCCTGGGCAGAAGGAGTGCGATAATGCACTCAGAGAACTGGAGGTATTACTACATTTTAAAAGTTGTTACGAGTGAAAATGGGCCCCAAATATTTGTTTCGTTTGCTTTCTCTGTCCAGTTAGCTGCTGTCACTGTCTTCTCACTCAATATCTGTGACAGTGGTTTTAGTTGCATACAAGGTAAGCATAGAACCTCTGTGAAGATCTTGTAGTTTTGGCCGGAATGAAATTTACTGCCTTGTCCCCATCTCTTCTTCCCTGCTGCCCCAAAGGTACAGTTTAGTCCTTATTATTCATACTGTGAATTAAGGAAGAATGACGATGAGATGGACATTCCTACTAAAAGCAATACACTGGAGAAAGCTGCACTATCTTGATTTTTCTGCTTATAGAATGTTGTTACTGACATCCTACTTTAGGATGACATTTACCATCTTTTACCTTCCCATTTCTTAGTGCAGATGCCTTGTATCTGCTTTGTTACAGCCAAGCTGGCACAACATGTTTCGATACAGGTTTTTGCAGGGTGTGTTCTCATGAATGAGTGAAATGTTTGGCTGGCTAAGTAGTGAGTAGCAGGTCAGTTGAAAGACCTAAATGTAAGATTGCACACTGATCAGACACAGCTGCTTATAATAGTAGGAAATAGCATCTTTTTACCTAAACTAAATGTTTGCTATTTGCTAGCAAGGTCTGAAAGGAAGAGAATGATTGGCTTGTGTAGAGAGCATAAAAGACCAGCAAGCTTTTTATTTCTACACATTGGTATGAGAAGGATACAAAGGTCATTGCAGCATATTGTGAGCTTTTTAAACATGCAACTCCACAGTTATCGCAAAATATTTTTACCATTTTGCCTAGGAGCTGCTTTGTACTTCCAAACTTTTAAGCTTCTTGAGCTTAGAATTGTTCGCCTCTTGGTTAAAGGGAGAGATAGCAAGCTCAAATAATAGAAAACTGGAAATTGGGCCGTTATGTAATGGCTGCTTGAAATCACTGCAGAATGTAGGGGTGAAGCAAGCATGGGGAATCAAGTGCTATTTCTTGGGGCCTCCTGAAAGATAAACAGGGACATATCTGCAAAACAGGAGGGATATGAAAGATGAGAATTGCAGATGAATGGTTTAACAAAGGCGTTGTGGTAATAGCAAATATATGTCAATTGGAAATTTGTTCTGGCTTGTATTTTGCTGTTCTGTATCTTTATGTTCTGAGGGCTTCTGTCTCCATAGTAGTGTAAGTGCTGCAGGAGTATGGTTTGCTGTACAAGCTGTTGTTTAAAGATGGAGCACAACAACGAAGAGTTGCTGAAATGTCTGTGAGAACCAAGAAAGAGATGAGATGCAAGTGGAAATTATCTAGATAATTTCCAACTTCTTCAAATCACTTTGTTCTGAATGTAATACCTTAAAGGCTTTAAGTTAGACTATAGCTTCTGAAAAGCAATAGCTGAGCTGTTAAAAATATTGTAGGTGTATCTTAATGTTGGAAGTTTAGTTTTGACAAGTCTAAGGTTTTAAGGTCATGCCTAGAGTTCTTTCAGGTGGAAGGCACACATCAGAAACAGATGTTAATATCTTTTTATAGTTATTGATTTGACCTTCATTGGAAAGTGTGTCTTTTCTGCCTGATTTTGACAGAAAATAGCATTCCTCCAAACTTGGGAAAAGGCATATTGCAGATTTTTATGTATAAGAAAAAATAGTCTGCTGCATTTTACATATTTTTTTTAAGTTTTGTTATTTAATTGCATTTATTCTTCTTTATGAATATGTAACTGACTTTCACGTTGTTATTTCCAGGAATCAGAATCACCTCAGAAAAAGAAAGTAAACCCAACTAGTATATGTAGTTTTCTGGAAGAGGGAGCTATGTTGGTGGAAACTGTTCACAGTAGTAAAAAAGCAGGCAGGTGATTGGCTTGCTACTTTGGTAGCCTTTTGTGTCTCTAGACAGTACTCTTCAAATGATAGCAGATTTTCCTATCACTCTTGTAATTCCATTTATGTACTTTAGTACTGAAAACATGTATTAGGCTGTTGAGAATTTACAGAAAACCAGATTACCTTGTCTCAGCTGACCATCATTAACTGACCATTAGTCACTCTTGACAAACACAAGGTAAACTACATTAGACTACATTTCCAATAGATTTGTAGTGCACAAATGCATAGTTACAACAATTCAGTTAACATAGGGTAGCATTTAATATGTGGCATGCTCATCTATATGTGCACCCTTGGCAAGTGTGTGGTTTTGTTTGCATGCTGGAGACAAAGTTGTAAGATTACACTGGTATAAGCAGGATAGTTGTAGTGGTCTCTGTTCTTCTGAGCTCAGTATTTCAGACTCGTTAATAATCAGTTTCTTTCATTATTTCAGACAGTTAAGGGAATGCTGGATAACCCCAATGAACCTGTGAGTGATCTTTCGTATTTTGACTGTATTGAGGGCGTAATGGAAAACTCAAAGGTAATTTCCTTTTCCCATCCCTGTGTCAACTGTAAAGTGTGTTTGGATTTTTGGAACTTTCCACATGTATATCAAACATGCTAGAAACATAGCACAGTATACATTTTAGCCATTCCCTGATAAAATTCAGCCTGAGATAGGTCTGTTACTGGTAATTTCACTTTTTGGTCACTTAGAAGGTGCATTTTCTCACTAAGATTTTTTTTTTTTTAAGTGACTGATATGCAATCCTGTTAAAAGTTTCCCCCTTTCTCCCTTCCTCTCCTGTGCATAAGAAAGCATGTCATACTTTCATCGTCTATTTTGACTGCAGCTATGTTAGAATGGCCCAAAGTGTAAATGAGAGTCTTGGCAATGAAATACCTTTGTATCCTCCTGTACAAAACATCTTAGAGAAACGTCTGAGCAGTGCAGATATTCCAGCATATTAGAAAATCGATGTGAAGTGTCTTTATTTTTAGACATATCATGCTACCTCTCTCTCTTTGGAGCTTGGCTTTCGGTGTCCTTACTCTCTGATGTGTTGGAATTGTCTCATATCCTTCCTTCTCTAAAAGAAAAAGTTCTTAATGGACATGCATGCCACCTTGCATCTAATGCTCTACTGCAGTCAGACTGTATTTTGAATTTCAAAAGAAAATAAACTGAATTCAGTGGTAGACATTGTGAGAATTTATGTGCATTCTGACACTCAAATGGTTCCAGCAGAGTAGATGTAATTTAATTTCCACTGAGTTTCAATGAGTATGGGGGGCAAAGAAGATTCTAGATGTCAGCAGCAGCTGCAGGATTGGTTGTCGTGTTCTGAAATCTGTAAAATGTACCTAATACCAATCTAGCAGTGATGACTGAGGGATAATAGCAGAAATGTTGAAGGATAAATCTGTATCCTATAGTCATTTGTGTTTGAATAGCATTTTTGTTTGGCACTGTCAATCCAGGCTTGATCCCTTACACTGCACAGAGGAACATACCCAATTCAGTGGTGTCATTAAGCAGTTAAAATTTCTGGAAGTCATCTCAGAAGTTTGTGGGACAGAATTGGCTCAAGTCCAGGAATCACTTGCCTTTGAGTGGTAGGGAAGAATATTAGGAAGGTAACTTTTTTTTTATTATTATTTCTGAGGTTCTTGGAGAATCAATGGCAGGCATTTCCCAGAATGCAAAAAATGGGGATCTTTTAGTCTTTGGAGAATGTGTTGGAGTTGCCTCAAAGGCTCTTTGTGGCCTCACAGAAGCAGCTGCTCAGGTAAGCAACTCAAGCCTGTAAAGCAAGTACATGTTTTAATTTTTTTAGCAAGCTCATGTTGTGAGTGTGTAAATCTGAGATTCACTTCCTTGTGGCCAAAGAAATTATGACCTTGTACTAATCAGTGTGCTCTGCAGATCCACAGAAATTGCCCATACACTGCTGTGCAGTGCAGAAGCAGCAGAGTGCAATCACATGTATTTTATAAACAAGGACAATGACATCAAGAAATAAACTTTTCTGAGGATGTCAAATGTCAAAGGTGCAGCATATGGGATTCATGTTTGTAGCGTAATCTCTGAACTATTATGTGATAGAGAAGTGCACAAAAATCAGCCACAGTTAAAATGAATTAATCAACTTTGATTTCGCTTGTAAAAATTCCTAAGGAGCACTACTAATTTAATCTATTTTAAATAACAAGCAACCCATTTCAGCTGTTCAGATACTTTCAGAATAACCAAAATTCTTAAGCTACTACAACAAATTAGAGTCTAGAATTAGTCACTGTGGTTTCACTGATCTGATAACTGGGTGACTTGAACTCTTTAGAGCTGATACACCCTCCTCAGCCAAGGATTTGACTATGGGCGATCATGTTCTTCATCTGGAAAACATTTCCTGATGTCCTGAAATATGGAATGTCTCATTACGGACTTAAATCTCCTCCACACCTAACATTCTGCTGCCTTACTGGCATATCAAGGTGATAAGTAATCGTATCTGTAATGAAAACTCACCAAGAAATCTTCAGATAATGTTTTGACAGTTCCTCAGTGTTAAGAGGCATGAAACTTTTATTTCTTTGAGAAAGTAAGTAAATTTGGCAGTCTTGAGCTGTGGTGAGACCAGCAACTACAGACTTGGAGTCCTACACTTAACAGTAGTGCATTTGCTGTGAACTGGTTTTCTGCTCAGGTTTAATGAAAACCCTCACCACCTCCAACTGTGGATAATCCAGTAAATAATTCGTTGATGCTCTTTCCATTGGCTATACAAGTGAAAAATATCATTTTCATGGATACCAGCTGCTTAAACAGTGGACAGTTTTATTTTGATTAAATAAATGCGACAAGTGTAAGGGTAAGTCGTCTTGGTTTCAAAGCAATATGGAGATTTATTAACTAAAAAAAAAATTATCATAGTACTTTGCAGTACTTCTGCTGAATATTCTCTAATCACCGTGTGCGGTGACATATGGCAAGCTTTTCAAAGAACCAAGACAGATTTATCATAATTTCTTAGGGTTGTTTTCTTCTCTCTATTTCTAGGCTGCTTACCTGGTTGGCATCTCGGATCCAAACAGTCAGGCTGGTCAGCAGGGTCTTGTTGACCCAATTCAATTTGCCAGAGCCAATCAAGCAATCCAGATGGCTTGCCAGAACTTGGTAGATCCAGCAAGCAGCCCATCACAGGTGATTCTAGAGGATTGCAGTGAGACCATCATTGTTAGGACATGTGACTTCACTTTATTTGTGATTGAGCAAAGGAGTTTTGGTTTGAAAATATTGCATGGCTTTGAACTGCAGCTTTGCAGAGCTAGAGCTAGAGCATAATAACTGTCACTTTGATGGTCCTTTGATGATACACTTGTTTTGTGCTATCTATTTTTGCAGGTATTATCAGCTGCCACAATTGTGGCCAAACATACCTCTGCTTTGTGCAATGCTTGTCGTATTGCTTCATCAAAGACAGCAAATCCTGTTGCCAAGAGGCATTTTGTGCAGTCTGCCAAAGAAGTTGCAAACAGCACTGCTAACCTGGTTAAAACTATCAAGGTACAAATGTTGCCTAATAGTTTCCTTCTTTGTGTTTTTATTTTTCTTTTTTTTCCTGTTGAGACAGAATCAGAACAGTTAGAAATACCTTTTTACTTTCTGTGATATGTATGGTTTATTAATTACATTTTTTGAAGACGTGAAGTGGAAAACACATTCAGTGATATAACTGTGCCGTGCATAGTCAAGATGGAAAGAATTGGGCAGTATTAGTATTGAGAAGCAACTGGCCTATCCAGTATGAGACACCTCTGTGTTGATGTATTTAATGAGCTTGCAATATCAGAATTACTTGCAAACAACTGAATGTGAAGGGTTTTTATGGTGTTACATTGCTCACTCTCTGGAGGTCTGTGGAGATATTTGACAGCGTTACCATATTTATAATAGGAAAATAAAGAAACAAATAATACTGGGAACCAAACAAAAGCTGTTTATGTTGGTGCCGTTCAATAGATTCCTGTTAATAGTAATCTTTTATTTTCGAGATACCTGTCTACTGTTTGGCAGGAGGTAGTTTTTCCTTATGCAAGCAGAAATAATACTTGTTAAACCATAAAGGACTCATGAATCTCAACCCTTCTGGAAGCCATTAGTTCATCTGCTACTGAAAATCTTTCAAAATAGTTATACTCCTAGGACTGGAAGGTTCTATTACATTGCACAGAAGGTCCCTTATATTTATATCTTTCCTGTGAGATTGTTAAAGAGATCAGTTGACTTGTATGAAAATGAGAGCAATAAATTATTATTTTGCTTCTTTTTTTTTTTTTTTTTTTAAATCAGTCTGTAGGAAAGGACCACCTTGTTAGCCAGTTAGCTTGTTAGCCAGTTGGGAGCGTAAGGTGATGAGGCACAATTTATGAGAGTCATCAGAGTGCAATGATAGAAACCCATTATTCAGTCTTGTGAAGCAAAGCAATAGGTTTAAGGTTAGGATCAATAAATAGCTAAGGAAAGAAACACACTCTTAATGGATTACATCCTTTGCATCAGCCTTGTTTGGGGAGGAACTTTCAAACATCATAAACACACAATAGTTTAAAACTAGGAAGAATTAAACCATCTTCAGCTTCTCAATGAAACCAGTTCAGGCTGAACTCAATCATGATTTAATTTCCAGGCTCTGGATGGTGATTTCTCTGAAGAGAACCGCAACAAGTGCAGAATTGCTACTGCACCTTTGATAGAAGCTGTAGAAAATCTGACGACATTTGCTTCAAATCCAGAATTTGTCAGCATACCAGCACAAATCAGCACTGAGGTAAGGCAGGATGTTGCACTTCCCCTGTCAAGAAGTTGAAAATGTCGAAGTAATCATGTGTTGGGAAAGAGCAAGTGAGTGTAAAACCTGAGTGCGAAATGTGTCTCTGTTCCTGGTAGCTGATAGGGCATTCTGCTGTCCTTTCCTTAACCTCTGACCTTGAATTTTGCACTGCTAAGATAAAACTAGCTAAGCTATATAGTAAGCACTGCCAGTCTCCTGTTAGTAAAGTGATACAATACAGGTGTCTTGTATGTACTGTTAGCTGGATTTTTCCATATGATAAAATAATAAATATCCCTTTTTTCCTCCCCCAAGAGCAGCTTTACTATATAAAACCTAATTAGTTCTGAAAAAGATGGAAGACACATTGCTGGGGTTTTTCTCTTCCAAAAATGATTTGTTTCTGGATTTTATGGGAGAACAACTTTCTGCGACCCTTTTGTCTTTTTTTCCCTTGAGCTTTCTATCCTCAACCACTATAACTACAACAGAATAGTATTTAAAGTAACTAATAAAGGGGTTTTTTTTTTCCAGAGGGGAAAAAAAAAATCCTTCAAGCTTCATAAAAACTTTTATGTCGAGGTCATGTATTGTTACTGACTCTCCAACTGCTCCTTCATGCTTTTGACAGCCTCCATTCCAACTGGCAGTATCAGATGATGCAGTAACTGACAATCTTAAAAGTTGTGGGACTGTAACTGAAATCTAGGCCAGTCCTTCATACCTGTGGTACCTGGATTTACTAGATTACTGGTAGTGAAATAGATACAGAGATGATGTCCAAATTGGAGTGTTGTAGTCCAGCTACTGGGAAGAGAGCATGCTCTGGATCTTGCAAGTTTTGTGGCAATGCTTATTTTCAATGGTATTTCTGTAGTCTACAATTACACAAGTGTCATTTTTTTCTACTGTTTCTTAGCTGGACAGTGCCCTTCTAAACTTGAAAAAGTTCAGTATGTTATAGAGAAAATGCTTGGACTGTAATGATTTTAGTACTGTTTGCATGTTGACTATGTGAATATAATAGCACTATACAAGAAGTGGTAATGCGATTTTAATGCTGTTAATTAAGCAGAATTTTAGGAGCAGAAAATGTGGATGAAGACAAAGAAGCATTTAAAATTCTTTTGTGTTCTTGTACCTTTTGGACCACAGGGATCACGGGCACAGGAACCAATTCTAGTTTCTGCTAAAACAATGTTGGAGAGCTCATCTTTATTGATCAAAACTGCTCGTTCTCTGGCTATCAATCCAAAGGACCCTCCTACATGGTCTGTACTAGCTGGGCATTCCCATACTGTCTCAGATTCTATCAAGAGTCTTATCACTTCTATCAGGTATGTCCTTTGTAGTAACAAAATTCAAGTAATAATTGAGTAGTCATTAGAAAAGAATAATACTTTATGGCCATTAGCACTGTGGCATTTTTCACTAATGGAAATTATTTATTCTCTGATGCACAATGTCCCCCCAGTTACACTGGGCATTTAATGATAATTAATGACTGCATCACTCTGCAGCACAGGCTTGTTCTGTGGTTGTATTGTGTTCTTCTTCCCTGGTTCCACCTCCAATGCAGTTTAAAGTAAATGTATTAGAGAATGCTGTGGAATGAAAAAAGTGTAGCTAGTATTAGCTCCATCCATATGATGTACCAGCATATGGTACATGGAAAGCAGTATATTTTTTTTAGATGGGCCAGAGAGCATAGAAATTATCTTTGCTATATATTCTTTATTATAGTGTTCTCTGTTTAGTTGCAAGAATGCTGTAGCAAGAAATTAATAATCATTATTTTTTGGACTAAAGCTGTCCGTCCCTTTCTTGATGAAAATGTTCAAGTGCAGGTCTATACTTAACCTCTTAATATGGATTAAATCAAAATAGTATGAAAACAGTGTGAAGTAAGGATTGTTTACAGTTTTGTTGATCTTTGATAACGATTGTACTGAAATAGCAAAGTTGTCACAGTTTAGGGTCAGGGCGGGCTTCTAGACCTATAACAGATGCTCTCTGTTAAGCCTCCTCCCTCTCCTAAGTGGAAGAGAAAGGGAATAAGGGAGAGGGACTTCCTGATTAGAAAAGGAAACTAGAAAGCTTTAATGAAAATGAAAATAATTATAATAATAAAATGGAATATATACAAATATATACAAAACCAGTATCAAACCAAACTCCCCTGATGGTAATTACATCACTATCACCACTGATGCTGTGGAGCAGGCACAGGGAAAGTCCCAGACTGGGCTCAGTGACAGACAGGAACTGTGTTCAGGAGCTGGATTCTGGTACTGGATTCACAAACACACAGATCAGGATCAAAGGCAGAACGGGCAGAGTCCTCCTCAGATGCTGGTCATTGAAGAAGTGAGGAAGAAGCTGCAAGAGCCAAAGTGAGAAGAGCTAGACCTTCCTGATAACTCAGTTTATATGAAATATGATGCATATGGGCTGGAATACCTCATTGGTCAGTTTGGGGTCACCTGTCCTGTCCACTTCTCCCTGCAAGTGCAGCGTTTCACTTTCTGCACCCCCCAATGTGGTACACAAGATCCAGCAGTGGCCTTGGTCTGCATACCAATCCTTGGTAGTAACTCTAAACATCAGGTGTTATCCCTGGTAGAGGCAGACACTACCTGTGAAAACATGTTGCTAACTTCAGAAAGTTCAAGTAGTTAGAAGAACTGACCTGAAAAGTAAAATCACTGATTTAGTTCTGTTCTCACTCAAACAAGGACAAAAGAGCACATCAGGACAAAGTACTTGAACCTAACTTTCATTAAAAGGTGTCCGGGACTGTATGTGACACCTAATGCCTAAGGAATTTTTTCCTGAGACAGTCAGCTGCACTGTACAGAAACATATCTTTTTCTTGGTGTCTGTTGCTTTCACATTGACTTTCATTATTGGGTCAGTCTGGCCATCCCAAGGAGGTTGAATTTGCACTGTTATTCTGAGGCAACAGTTTGTGTTGGGTTTTGTTTTGTTTTGGTTTTTTTTTCTGTCTAATAATTCAGAGAGGGAGCTCTGTGTGTGTCTATATATAAAAGTGTGTGGAGTACTCTGTACCTATATAGGTAGAACAAAAGAATTTTGTCCTTGTGACTCTCCTGTCAGGTGCTTTATGTACTGTCAGGTAATGAAGTAGGTGTGTGTGCATTCATGAAAGAGCCTGCCTGCTTCCCACCATGCTCAGCTTACTGTCTTTGTGTTTCAGGGACAAGGCCCCAGGCCAGCGGGAATGTGATTTCTCCATTGATGGGATCAACAGATGTATCAGAGACATTGAGCAGGCTTCACTTGCAGCTGTCAGTCAAAGTCTGGCCACCAGGGATGACATCTCAGTTGAGGTAACTGAGATAGCACAGGAACAGACACTAGTGCTGAGCAGCCTCACTTACCCTGCTGCCTTTTTTTTTTTTTTCACTTGAAGATTTGGAGGAGAGTGCTTCACATAAGCTATCAGTGAGGGGAGAAGTATTCTTGCTGGATTCTTTCTATGCAAAATCATGTACCAGCTCAAACGTATTGCTTCTGGAAAGATAGCAGAATCACCAGGCAAAAGTAGGGGTATTTAGTAGTAGTTATTTTTACACATATTGCACATATTAATAATGTGACTTGCTGTGCTGATATGACCAACATCAGCATGTTAATGTTTCTCTAGTGCCTTTCTTGCTGTGTGGATATCGAGATGTTTCTGAAACTAATCTTTTACTAGAACTTCAGTGATGTAAACTTCAATGTCACTTTTCTTAATGCCTTTTTTGGCATTAAATAAGTGAAATATGGAATTGATGTTGATATAAACTCATCAAAAAAGCTTCATGCCCCCCTGCCCCCCCATAGTAACATAGGCCAGTCCTGTCCTACTTCAGCCTTTACCTCACTGAGGAAGGGCCATCATGCCAAAGTGCCTACAGAAAGTCAGCAACTCTACAATTGAATTCTCAGCTTGGTATTTTGTATCTTTTTATAGTTATTGCTTCCTGAAATTACATGCCTATCTGTGTATTCCAGTGGCTTGTTTGGGCTGTAACGCTGCATACTAGAAACATGTCAGACTAAATGAAGCTATACAGAGTAGGTATTACAGGAGATATGTCACAGGTGTACTCTTGTATCCTTGGATGCCATGTCAAACTGAAATAAACTTTACCGAAAATGACAGTTATTTATAAAGCAGTATAGGAATGTAACAAAGTGCAAAAATACTATTTATTGTGTGTATTACCTCTCACAAGAATGAGCTAAATCCCAGTGGCTGTCAATATAAGGAGTGCCTCAGAATTAAAAGCCAGTATTTATATCTTGACAAGCCCAGTGATACACTTTTCTTATGCTCCTGTCACACAGATGGTATTCAGGAGGCCGGTCCTCATCTCTGTCTGTCAGAGATACTATGTTTTTCCTTTCCTTATTTCTCTTGCTAGCTTTTATGTCTGCAGAAGAGCTTTTTGTTCTTGCACTGTATTGTCTGCTTTGAAGAATGTTTCTTCATATATAAATCAGAGCTCCTACTGGTTTCTCTGACTGGTTCATCAATACTAAATATTTAGCAGGGTTGGAATAGTTGAGGGGGAAGGGAAGGGTCACATTGTAATGAGAGGACATCTACTCCTGAGTTTGCTACTATCAGCTGGAGTAGGAGACTTGCCATATAAATCTAAAGAGGAACAGGACTATCTCAGGGTACCTGTTGAATAAACAAGGTAAAGGAGAAAAAAATGAGGAAGTATGTAAAAAATAATAAAAGCTGACAGCATGGATTTCTGCATCCTACTGTAGCAGGTCATTTTAACAGCATTCTGAGTGTGTCAGTTGGTCTGAGGGTTATTGTTATAGTATGGTACCACTTGATTAAAAAAAGTGATAAAAACTTGATAAAAAGCAGCTGTGCTTGTAACTTACAATTTCTCTTTATATCAGGCTCTACAGGAACAGCTAACTTCGGTTGTCCAGGAAATTGGCCACCTTATTGATCCCATAGCTACTGCAGCTCAGGGAGAGGCAGCTCAGCTTGGGCACAAGGTACTGTCCTACCATAAAGAAGGTATTTGAAATCACAGACTGCTGGATGTTAGGGGAGACCATGATTTTAGTACCTTTTTCACTTCCTACAAAAAAAAGCAGAAAGCAACATATGGAAGGAGGAAAGATCTGAAATTTGCAAATATTTGGAGCTGAGATCAAATAAACCTGTTTCTGTTTTGGGTCATAGGGAAGATATTGTCATTAAGGTTTTTGGTGAGGGGCAGGTTTGTAGAGAAAGGACAAATGAAGAAAGTGGGGTGGGAAAGCAAAGATGGAATGGTGGAGTGCAATGGTCTAGGTCTGCCTACCTTTGTCTGTTGCAGCCAGCAGCTGTACATATGTGTGGGTTCTTCTGTCTCGTGCTGTGTTAAAGATGAACGCAGGACCCGTGGCCTTGTACACTCTAGGCTTGTTCAGCAGGTCACAGGATTATAGTTTCAATATGGATCTATAGCAGAATTTGGCCAGTTGAAGAAGTCTGGCAAAGGTTTGTCTGATCCTATCCTGATCTGAGCTCCTCGCATAAAGCACGCTACTCTGTTTCTTGGCCAACTCATGTTGGCCTATGGATGGCCATCTTCTGAAGTAGCTTCTGTAGTCTGAAGAGTAGAAGGTTTTTACTGTGATTTCAAATGAAGAGTGTGATGTGCCTGTTTTCCACCTTCTAAGTGAGGTGCTCTATTTACATCAATTATAGAGGGACCTTCATTAGGAAAAAAGCAGGGATTTGAACTATGCTGAGTTCTATCCCCCACTTCAAATTTTTAGGGGTTGCAGATGAAGAAAGGATTATAACATTCTTGTATTCTGTTGTAAATGTTGTGTAAACATGTCCTTCTGTTGTATGGAGTGTAAGTACGGTAGAACTCGCACTTATTATATCTCTGTTCAAAAATTAAACATTACAACAAATGTACTAGAAGTGGGTGTTATTTACTGTGGTTATCACCAGATGCTAGTAGTTTCTCAGATAGTAATTCCTCATACTAAAATAGATTCTTGAGACAAAAATAAATTCAAGTTTTCTGTGTAAGTGAAATCAGTTTGTTAGTGTGAAAGGTCTTCCAGAATTGTGTCCAAGTAACTCTGTTTAGCTTTGCTTAACTGTCAGATATTTCATAATGTCTCAACTTTTTGTAGCTGTTATTCTCAATGTACCTAGTCTTTTTGAAGAATGCAACAAATGACCACTGGTAAGATACAGGTAGATAGAGAGTCATATTCCTCTTCCCACTTGTGAGGTAAATGTAGACCAAAGTCTACAGCACTTTTGTTGAGCCTGGTCCTCCTGATTAATGCAGAAGAAACCATTCCTACTGTTTACTTTGATGCAGTTTAAAAGACTTTGTTTGTGGTGTCGTCCCCCCCACCTTTGTTTTTCTGCTTTAATCCTTTACAAAACAAAATAGAAAAAGAAGTACGACTAAGTTTTAAAATTGTATTGGCTTTTAGCTATCCATATAGCCAGTAGAAAAACTGTTCTGGAAGTAAGAAGTTCACAGTATGTGGAAAAAGGGACAGATCTCTTGGAAGAATTATAGGAATGCTGTCAGGGTTTGTAGAGATGAAACAGGGAAGACCAAGGCCCTCTTGGAATTAACTCTTGGCAAAGTAAGAAAAGCAAACAAGAAGGGCTTCTTCAAATACATCAGTAGTAAAAGGAAGACTAGGCAAACAGTGGCTCCACTGCTAAATGAGGTAGGAGCCCTGGTGACAGAGTATGCAGAGAAGGTGAAGCTACTGAATGCCTTCTCTGCTTCAGTCTTTACTGCTAAGACTAGCCCTCAGGAATCCCAAACCCTGGAATTAAGAGAGAAAGCCTGGGAG
Organism: Chloroceryle amazona; assembly: GCA_027560015.1. Lineage (NCBI taxonomy): Eukaryota > Metazoa > Chordata > Aves > Coraciiformes > Cerylidae > Chloroceryle > Chloroceryle amazona. Next base: position 22,129 of record JANHFX010015963.1, read on the forward strand.
GAGGAAGACTCTCCAATGGTCGATGAAGATTGGGTTAAAAATCACTTGGATAAAGTGAACACACACAAATCCATGGACCCTGATGGGCTGCACCCACAAGTGCTGAGGGAGCTGGCTGATGGTTTTGCTCTGCCACTCTCCATCATTTTTGAAAGATCATGGAGAGCTGGTGAGGTGCCTGAGGACTGGAGGAAAGCCAATGTCACTCCATTCTTCAAAAAGGGCAAGAAGGAAGACCCTGGTAATTACAGACCAGTCAGCCTCACCTCCATCCTTGGAAAAGTAATGGAGCAGCTCATTCTGGTGATTGTATCTCAGCACATGGAAGAAAAGAAGGTTATCAAGAGTATCCCACGTGGACTTACTAAAGGGAAGTCATGTCTGACTAATCTGATAGCAGCCTTCAATGATGGTGTGACTGAATGGGTAGATGTGGGGAGAGCAGTGGAGGTTGTCTACCTTGACTTCAGCAAGGCTTTTGATAATGTCTTGCATAACATCCTTGTGGGTAAGCTCAGGAAGTGTGGGTTAGAAGAGCAGACAGTGAGGTGGGCTGTTAACTGGTTAACAATAGAGCTCAGAGGGTTATGATCAGTGGTGCAGAGTCCAGCTGGTGACCTGTAAGTAGCCGTGTTCCCCAGGGGTCAGTTCTGGGTCCAGTCTTACTCAACATCTTCATCAGTGACTGGGATGAAGGGATAGAGTGTACCCTTGGCAAGTTTGCTGATGATATGAAACTGGGAGGAGTGGCTGACACACCAGAAGGCTGTGCTGCCATCCAGCAAGATCTGGACAGATCTGGGCAAAGGGAAACCAAATGAAGTTCAACAAGAACAAGTGTAGAGTCCTGCACCTGGGGAGGAACACGATGTACTGCTACAGGTTAGGGGTAGACCTACTGGAAAGCAGCTCCATGGAGAGGATCCTTGGTGTCCTGGAGGCCAGGAAGGCCAACGTGCCCTTGTGGCCAGGCATGCTAGTGGTATCCTGGAATGAATAAATAATAGTGTGTCCAGCTGCTTGAGGGAGGTTCTCCTCCTCTACTCCACCCTAGTGATACCTCATCTGGAGTATTGTGCCCAGTTCTGATCTTCCCAGTTCAAGAGAGACAGGGAAATACTAGAAGATTAAAGGATGAGAACATCTCTCTTATGAGGAAAGGCTGAGAGCCCTGGGGCTGTTTATTCTGGAGAAGACAGAGAGGAACTTACTAATATCTGAAGGGTGGGTGTCAAGTAGAAGGGGTCAGTCTCTTTTTCAGTTGTGGCCTGTGATAGGAATATGGGGTAATGGTCACAAACTAACACAGGAAGTTCTAACTCTACATGAGGAGAAACTTCTTTACTGTCAGGGAGATGGAGCACTGGAACAGGCTGCCTGGGGAGGTTGTGGGCTCCCCTTCTCTAGAGACTGTCAAAACCCACCTGGTTGTGTTCCTGTGTGGCATGCACTAGGTGATCCCACGTACAGATGCTTGAACTTCTGAGGCCTCAGTTGTACTAAGTGGTGCTGCAGTGGGCTATTTGTGGGTGTTTTGTGGAGTAATTGACCTAAAGCGGTAGAGCACAGGGCTTATTTTCCTAGAATACATGTATAGCCCTAAGCAGATCTTTCCTCAGAGCAGGGGTAAGTCACATCAGAAACTGAGGAAAATAGACAGACTGACTCCACATATTCCCAAAGATTAAAATACACCAAAGAAGCTTCTAGAACTGTCTTGAGATATTCCAGGCACCATTGAGCCCAAGTAATTGAGGAGAAAAATGCAGCATGCTTGGTATGCAGTCTTTATAGCATGCCAAATTCCTATTGGTGTGTATCAGCTACTGGATTGTAGAGTAGCACTTAACCACTAGCTTCCTTTTTAGCAGAAAGAAACACTGTGCATTTGGGCCGTGCAGCTGGTTTGGGGAAGTTCTCATGCATCAGGAGTGATGAACTATTAACACTTGTGCCCACTCTGTGTTATCTTACAAGACCGATAACCATCCATGTCTTCACTGGAATCTGATGAAGTGGGTGTGAGAGGTTAGGGAGTGAAGGTTGTGAATACAAGCAGTCCTTGAAGTGAACAGAGTGCTCCAAATCCAGTGCAGTCTCATTTATTATCTGTTGTCTATGACAAAGCTCATGATATTCCTCCTTTGAAGAAGGAGAAAACACTTGTCATGGATGCTACTAAGTAGCATATGGCTACTTGTGACAGATTTGAAAAGCATTTCATCTGACTTCAAGGGACCATCTGCACCTGAGAAGGGAGACATAGGGCTTTTTATCAAGGAATTTGAAGGTAAGAGGAGGTAAAATCACACAGGCATATAATATAAACTGAACACAGTACAGCGCAGAAGAACTAGGACACATGCTACTTTAGCTTAACCTACAGTAATCAGGGAAGATGGGTTCCTCTCAGTTATGCTTGTGAAACAGGGTTAATGGCTGTGTTGTTCTGGCTTTCTTAGGTAACACAGATGGCAAATTACTTCGAACCCTTGGTTTTAGCTGCAGTTGGCGTGGCTTCCAAAACACTAGATCATCAGCAACAGATGACCGTGCTGGACCAGAGCAAGACGCTAGCCGAATCTGCCTTACAGATGCTGTATGCTGCCAAAGAAGGGGGAGGAAATCCCAAGGTAAGGTTGCTGTGTGAACTAAGGGATTATGGGAGCGGCGTGGGGGTGCTTGGCCGGAGAGGGCAGGCAGGGCATCTCTCATCTGAGTGTGGAAAAATGTGTCAAAGATGGGATTGTGCTGGCTCACTGTGTCCTTGCAGTGGATACACAGTCGGGGTCTGAAGGCAGTTGTCTGTGTAGAAGTCCAGAAACCAAAGGAGTATAAGACATGGCCTGTCTGCTACATGCCCGAGGCGCGGAGCCTGCTGGCACTGCTTCTCGAAAGGCCCACCCCATGCCGCGGGGAAGAACGAACAGCGTCTCCTTTCCGACCGCGAGCTCCCCGTGGAACCTCCATCATCCCACAAACCCCTCGACAGCGTAAGACACGTGCACAGCCTGGACCTCCTGCTTTCCCACGGCACGCCACCCCTTGCAGTCGGTCCTGCCCCGCGTACGCAGCACGGCCTCGTAGAGTCCCGCCTTCTCTGGTAACTCCCTGCGGCTCGAGCGGGGGACTTCCTGTGCGCGAATTGGCGCTTGAGCTCCTGGAGCCACCTTCTAGAGAGACCTCCGCGCCAGAGCGCACTAGAGAGGCGCACAGATCGCCACACTTGGTTTTAGGGGGAGCTTCTTGAGCCTTTATAGGCACCCGCGGCACGCAACACTTTTCCCTCAGGCTCACGGCTTTCTTCTCAGCGTTTGCGTGCCCTCTTGTCAAGGAAATACTAAGCGCTTGATTCACACAGTCCAATCTTAGTGTTCTATTACACCTGTCCCCCGTTAGGCAGAACTTTGCTCTTCAGTTTGTTTACTTTGCTGTGTGGCCCATGTCATCTTTTCTATTAATGCAGAATCTGTTACTTGATTTCCTCGTTCTGCCTTGATGCTTATAGGCACCTGTTGATACCGGGAAGTAGGAAAGGAAAAGGGAAAATGCTAGTAAGCTTGCAATAAATGTATAATTTTCTTTCTTTATAAGATTTCCAGCAGTAATAGTCTCAATGTTTTTTGGTTGGTTGGTTGTTCGGTTTTCTTTTATTGTTTGGGTTTTTTCTAAATTAGGAAATGAACAGCTAGGATAATTTTTTAACTCATTAGCCAAAAACCATTCTATGTAGTATGAAACAATAAAAATGTTACAGGATGATAGCTGAATGCAGTGTTCATATACATACTGCATAGCTGATAGATTTCCCTTTAGTTCCATACTATCTGGTTTATCTAATTTTACTAAATAGGAAAACTTTCATAAGGAAACCTCACCTATTAATCCAGCTATCATATGCATCCCATCCTAGGGAAAGAGAGGAGAACTGTTTCCTTACTGTTATAATCCACAATTTTTTTTCTCAGTGTTGTCCCCATTGACTTGCGGAAATCTGACTCCACAACCAGGATAGTTGTAAAGTAGGTATGTTTATTCAGAGCTGGGCGGCACGGTGGGTAAACCCACCGAAGTCGTGCGCGCACCTGTCTAGGGCAACAGTTTTCCTTTATACTATTAGGTTATACATATTTAACACATGTTGCAAGATGCCTATACATATGCATGACATATCCTCGCTTTGTATTAAAATTAGCTCCCCGCCCTTCTGAGCTTGCGCAGTGCCTTCTGGTGGTGGTCGTTGGGGTCTCATTGATGAAGTAAAGATGCTTCCTCTTCATCACCACTAGCGAACTTTGTCTTCAAGCATGTGCAGTCGAGCCCTGGAATCTGGCCATACTTCAGATCTGGTTTTAACTTTTTTTTTTGTATCTTCAGTTCTTACTTTTCACTCCTTTTGCACTGTTCGATCCGAGCTCCCTAACCATTGTAATTGCTAAGCCAAGCATAATGTTGCAAACCCCTTTTCACCATTCCCTCAAAAGGAAAGAACACTTTGCCTTTAGCACACTAAGAGTATTGTAAGGGAGGTGAGCTATGTTGCTGTGGTGGGAGATGAAGAACCCAGGAGTCCACCTGAGTATTTAGAAAGAAGGGGCTTTTCACAGCTCTGTCAACATCCCAAAGATAATCTGAGTTACCTGGCCTACCTTAGGAGATTTAGGAGCACCTGAAGTTCATATCAACTTTCGAAAGCCTCCCTCACCCTTTCTTACCTCCATTATGTCTGATAATAAGTAAGTCCCAGTAAATACAAACATGGGTCTACCCGAGACACACCTGCTGTCAGCAGAAAAATTATCTGTATGACAAAACTTGCAATGTCTTCACAATAGTCTGTTTGATTTAGGGTTGTACCTTGAGAGAGATCATAGAATGCTACAGCATGTTCTTGTGAACCTACTGCCAAAAACCTGTTCATCTGGGCTCGTTCTAGGCAATAAATCAGGGAACTGGGATAGAACTTAACTGTTTCTGAGCAAGGTTTCCTTCTGCTTCTCATGTTAATGTGAGAGAACAAATTTCTTCTGCTGGAAAACAAGGAAAACCTGTCAATAACAAGACTGAATCCAAACCAAACTTTGATGCTTGAGAGATGAAGATTGAAGATAGTCTGTGCAGTTAGGTGATGTTAATATTACACTTGTACAATGTGCAGAATGACACTAATCCTTGGTGAGAAAGCAATAGGAATTGAAAATTAAAAAAGGAAGAAAATTAGGATGCATTAGTCATTACATTAAAGTTATAAAATTAAAAGTAATTTGTAAAATCAATTCCCCTAGTCACTAGCTCTGCAGTGTAGAATTACTAGCTATATTCAAATGAATGTAATTGGGATGCAGCACATGACGCTTTCTTCTCAGACAGGCTTTAAGCACCCCTTTATAGAGATGTAGCTTACCACGCTGCTTTCTAGGGCGCACTTCATGCACCTGCATAAAGGGATGTGGCATGTAACACTTTCTTCTTGGGCATGCTTTGTGCACTGGTTGATAGAGACACAGCCTGCCACACTACTTTTTAGAGAGCGTGAAGACTGTCCCCGTATAGACGCCACACCTGTATCATGGGTGTGCAAAAGCATGCCCATATAAAGGGACACATTTTTCTCTAGCAAGTGTACCACGCCCTTTTGTCTCCCACAGGACTTTTTTTGTCTCTGGTGGATGTAGTGTGCCCATTTGCGGAGACAGGCCTCGCAGTTTTTTTCAGTGGTGTGCAAACTGTGCGTTGATACAGCGATTTGTGTCATGTGACTCTGTTCTCCTGAGGCGTGCTGATCTAGAGGCCACATTGCACCGCACTTTTTCTTCAGTGTGCACAGCACACCCTTATATATAGACTCTCTTTATGTGCAGGTTGTAGTCATCCTGCCATGACAATTTTTTTTCCCCCTTACATGCTTGTCATTTGTCTCTGTTACAGAGGGGGCAGTCTCTTGACTCCTTTTCTCTTGCACTCTTACTACAACTTTTTCTTGGTGCGCTCCTATGGCACTGTTGTAGATAAAGGATATTTTGGTTTTGGTCTTTGTTAGTTTCTGCTTAGAAAATTCTTTGCTGTGAGATAATTATTTTTTTTAACAGATTCTGTTAGAACTGTAATTTGATTGTGGGTTGGGTTGTTGTTTGTTCATTTGTGGGGGTTTTTTTTGGATGGATGGTTTGGTTTGGTTTGTTTGGTTTGGTTTTTTTCCTTGTCATTTTCTCATGTTTAATTAGTCTATGTGCATCTTCTTTGCACATTTTGTTTTGGTGCAGGAGTAGGGTGTTACACTGTCTGATATTCCTGCCTTATCTTTGTAGCTTTGGATAATTATTGGTCATCTTTTTTTTTTTTCTCTCCTTTCTGAAAAGGCCTTGTTGGTTTTCTAAGCAATTCCTATTTGATTTTTTGTTTCCCTGTTTAAGAAACCTTTTTTTTCTGTCAGCCTTGCTGTTAGATTTAGCTTCTCATCTTTGGACTGAAAGGTGATTTTTCAGAGCTATTCTTGTATTATCTTTTGTCACTGATGTGTATGTTTGATGCAGATTTGATAGAGCAACAATTTGGAATTTATTCACAGAATGAGATAAATCAAAGGCACTTAATCATTAACTTTTAAAGCTTAATAAGTGATTTAGTAATGTTAATAATGTTAATGTTAACAATGTTAATTAGTAATGTTTAATAAGTGATGTTGTAATGAAATAGTGGCTTAATTACAGATTTGAGAATGACAAGATTCGTAGTAGCTCACTACAGGGTGTCCTAAACCAAAGTACAAATATGCGTATAAACACAAAACACACAAACAGAAATGTTTGCATTTGGTAAAACACATAGATACCCATACTCACAAAGTAAAACACCTAGATGAGCAGAGAGGTGGGTGAAAGTAGTTATGCCCTGTAGTTACAATTTCCCTCCTCTTGAATTTAGAGCAAATACTTGAAATGCATCAGCACTCCTTGATGGGTGGCAGTTGAGACTTGAGGGGGTTGATTTGCCCTGGCCTTCCATTAATTTTTCTGGCAGACTGTCCTGAGAGGTGTCCCTGCTCAGGAGAGATGCTGGTCACAACCTGCTGCCATCCAGGAGAGTGCAAAGGGTCTTGTTTTGGATTACTGTTTATAGGGTCCAATATAATTTCACAGAATTATTTGAGGCTGGAAAAGACCTCTGAGATCATCGATTGACCCAACACCACTACATGAGCTAAATCATGCCACTAAGCACCACATCCAATCTTTCCTTAAACACCTCCAGGTGTGGTGACTCCACCACCTCCCGGGGCAGTCCATTCCAGTGGTCTATCACCCTTTCTGTGAAGAAGTGCTTCCTAAGATCCAACCTAAACCTCCCCTGGTGCAGCTTCAGGCCTTGTCCTCTCGTCCTGTCACTAGTTGCCTGGGAGAAGAGC